>PVJL010000615.1:0-221439 GCA_004026885.1 Lyroderma lyra | reverse complement strand
ACCACTGTGAACGGTGCTGCTATGAACATTGGGGTACATAAGTACAACCACTGTGGAAAGCAGTGTGGAGGTTCCTCAGAAAATTGGGAATGGAGCTACCATTTGACCCAGCAATCCCCCTTCTGGGGATCTACCCAAAAGACTTGAAAACCTTTGTCTGCAAAGACTTATGTACCCCAATGTTCATTGCAAGCTTGTTTTGATTGGGTTAGACAAAACTGTTTCACTTGGGGATGGCCTATTGCAGCCACAAACAATATCAAGCTTCTTCTAACAATAAAGAAAGAGGGTGTGGACATTAGATAGGCAAGCAGTTATATTTGCCATAGCTGGTGGAGAGAGATGGATGGCAAACATCAAGGCCCTGCCTTCTAGAGGCCATGGTTCCTCTGAGGCCAGGCACCACGGTCAGACTCTACCTCGGCCCCAGCTGTTCCTTCCTCTATGCTCAGGGCCCTAACTCCTAACTACCTAAGAGTCACACTGTGCTGAATTGTAGTCTCCTACTACCAAGAATGTCCCATCAACATTCCGATCATTTGCTCTTTGGTCAGTCCAGCCTGGTGCTGATGGTTTTCTCCATTTCATCGCATCTGACATTATTTCATACCACTTTCTTCCTCTCTCACCACACTCCAGCCACACTCATTTTCCTGCCTTTAACTAACACTTCGACTCAGTTCTGGCTCAGGGCCTTTGCACTTGCTGTGCATCATGTATGGAATGCCCTTGCTGGGATTTTTAGCATGTCTCCCAACATTCAGGTCCAAAGCTCAGCTGTCATCTCTTCAGAGACACCTTTCTTGACTGCTTTTTTGAAAATGGCCTCCATCCCCCAGGAACACTCCACCCCATCACCCTTCTTTGCATCTATCCCTCTCTGAAATGATATTGTTTATTGGTTTACTTACTAATTTGTCTCCACTTTAACTGGAATAGAAACTTCATGTTGTCTGTCTTCTTCACAACTGTAGCCTCAGTTCCTAGAAAGGGCCCAGGATGTAGTTATAATAAAATGTTAAAAAGTAATAACAGCTAACTTTTTTATTGTTTATTTTGGACTAGGCACTGTTTACAAGACCCTTAATGTACTATTATCTATATAATCTTTCTAACAAACCTTATTATCCCAATTTGACTGAAACACAAAGAAGGTAAATGAGATCATAGACTTAGAAAGTGGCAAAGGTGGCATAAATTAAGTGCACAATAAATATGTATCAAATTTAAAAACACAAACCTTTTATGTTTTGTTCTTAACTTACACATCCAGATGGTGTGTACTGCTGGGTAACACGTAAACATCTCCCGGCACAGATAGCTTACAGAGAGTGATGCGTCTGTGCCCCCGCCTTATTAATTTTCCAACAGTGCTAGGTCACATTTCCTTCTAAAGTTTTTACATGCAATGATAGCATGAACACCACCCATCTCAGGATTACATGACAGAATGATATAATTCTAAATGGAACATAGCAAGCCCATACCACATCTTGTGCACTATGTGATACACATCACACACATGTGAGAAGCCCCTTGGTTAGGTAATAAATGCTTATCCTCAAAGTTAATCTGTATTAGAAAACAGCACCTGGGACTTTCCACTCCATTCTCAGCTCAACAGCCCAGCCAAGCGAATAGCTGTCTACAAACACACTGCCCCCTGTTTGTGTCTCATCCTACTTCCCCTTATCGGTGTGACTTTCATTTAGGCATGGTCTCACCCTGCTGCTCTCCAGGCTCTGTCTACCTGCTGGCATGCTATTTTCCTTGGAAGTTCTCCTTTGCATTCTCTTTCCTCCTCACTGACAGGCCCACTGCCTCTGCATACCCATCTGCTTCCACGTGTCTGCAAGAGCTTATTCACTTATCAGGAGACATCAAGTATTCAACACTTTATTCTACAAATATTAATGGATGTCTACTGTGCATTATACAGTAGGCCTATGTGCTAAGGAAACATGAATGCGAAAAATGGACATGTTGTTTCCTCCCCGAAGGTAAGACTTGCAGGAAACATAGATATTAATCAAAGATTCAAAGTGATATCCTCAATGTGATCATGGAAAGTTACAGGGTGGCCTGGTGCGAGAGTAGGACCTTCTAGCTGAAACCTGAGGATGATTGCAGGGAACTTGGTGGAGAGGAGGGAGAGGGCAAAGGGCAGAGTAAGTGCCAAGGCCCTGAGGTGAGAGGGAGCATGCTACTTTCAAGGAAGGGCTGAGAGGCAGAGTGAATGATTTCAGGGAGCAAGGAAGAGAGCACAGAGAGATGAAGTGGGCAGGAACCACACTGGACAGGGCCTGAGGGTCCAGGTTCCTGACTCTGGACGTAAGGCAGTGGGAAGGTTTGGGAAGCATTAGACAAAGTAGACATAATCTACTTAGTGGAGAATTTGCTAACATTATGACCTCTTACCGAGTTGTTTGTACACTGCTGCCAACGTAAGCACGTGGTGGCCAGTCAACAAACTTAATTGTCAGATTTTGAGGATGATGACACCTCCGAGGCCCATTCCAGAAAAAGAGTTCCAAAACTGCTTTGATGAGTGGACTAGGCCCTGGCATTGGTGCACAGCTTCCCAAGGGGAGTGCTCTAAAGGTGACCATGGTGATATTCAGCAATGAGGTAGGTGGCACTTTTTCTAGGATGAGTTCATGAAATTAATTGTCTGACCTCATACACACACACACACACACACACATACACACACACAAACACATACACATACACATTATATGTACAGAGAAAGAATATGTATATGTGTGTGTGTGTGTGTGTGTGTGTGTGTGTGTATAGTTCTAAGAGAGATCGAGGTTAAAGCTAAACATGTGAGATGATGATTGAAGCCATGGGTGTGGCTGAGATTGCCAGGCGAGACATAAAGAATAAGAGAAGGGAGACTGAGACCACTGTTTGATGGATTATGACATTTGAAGTCTGAGTAGAGGGAGATTAGTCTGTGAAGAAGACTGAGAAAGGACAACCAAGAAGGAGGAAAGCCAGAAGAGTGTAGTGTCCTAGAGGCTGAACTTGGACCCTTTCTTATCCATCTTCAATTGATGTAAGAAAAAAAGAAATAATACATTGGCTCTTATCACCTAGACTCAGGTCCAGTCAGACATGCTTGGATCCAAGTGTTCAAACAGGCCCTCAGGAAACCTGCCTCCCCCTCCTTCTCTCAGTGCTGTCCTTTCTGAATGAGCTTCTTTGCTAAGTGGATCATTCTATGCGGTGGCCTGACCAGGTCACCAGCAGAAGTGTCAGCTTTACATCCTACTGGAGGTAAAGAAAACCTGTCTCTTCTATCAGTTCCAGCGAGACACCAGATACCACTGTTGTTGGCACGGTTTATGTGATATGCTCATCTCTGAGCAGGGCGTTGACATCATTTTGCCCACATCTCCTGGACAGAAAGTCCCTCAAAAGAAAATCAGGGTTCTAGTACCTGAAGAAAGCAGAGAGGAAGTTGGGCTGGCGAAACCCCAGATGTCTACACAAATGCCCAAAAGGATGGATATTCCCAGAAGGAGAATATGAGTACCTTCAGTAGTGTAGACGCTACTGAGAGATCAAATAAGATAACAACCAAAAATGCCCATAGGATTTGGCCACCTGAGACCCACACCAATAGCTCTGTCACAAGGTAGGATGTGGTAGGAATCTTAATGCAAGTAGACATGACCGTGTGGATTCAGGAGAGAAAAAATAATCACTAAAACTGAGGCAATCAAGGAAAGCTTTCTGTAAGCAGAGGCATTTAAGTTAGGCCCTGACGGATGGGTACTATTTTAAAAACTAAAGCCAGAGAAGTGGAGAAGGGCACCCCAACTTCATAGAGCATAGGCAAAAGCATGACTGCCGTGAGTTTGAGGTGTGTTCACTGATAGCTGAGCAGATTGGGTCTGAGGGGTTAGGGGCTAATGCAAAGGGACTTTCTTTGTGCAGTTGATGAGTTACTCAACTATAACCGATGTTCCCTCAGGTTACTGGCCTGGTTATGCAAATGAGGGACAGCTGTCACTATAAGGGAACTGACCCAGAGCCCACCTGGAAGAGCATCTGCCTATAACCTTGCCTCTCTTTTTAAGATATCCCTGGGATACCTCATGTGTGGCTTTAGTACTTTCTTTTTTTTTTTTTTTTTTTTTCGGTGTTGGTGGTGGTGGGGTAGTTCCCAGGAATCGAACCCAGGCCACAGCGTGGAGCGCACCAAAGCCTAGTCACTGCACCACCAAGGAACCCCCTCATGTGTGAATTCAATAGCAATCTCTTTCCTCTCTTTCTCCTTTGAGGCTAGGACTTTCCTATGGTTTTCAGAGTGGCCTGGCATTGCAGTGCTGACGTCCCCATTGGTGGCTGCCTCTGCCACTCGGGGTGCTGCTTCCATGGTGAGGATTCAGCTACGCTGCCTCTTGCTGACTGCAATAAAGGAATTCCCTGTGTCAGATGACCACCTCTGCGACAGCAGCAAGGTGCTTCTCATCTTTCACTAGACTCATTTCTTATCTCATCTTTCCTCCCCTTCACTTGTTATTCTAGGAATTTGACACTAGAAGGTACAGGAGGGATGAGGAATTCTGGATGGAAGACAATTTAGGTGACACTGCACTGTAATATATTCAAATAGCCTCTAACCACTGTTCCTAGAGTAGGGTGACACCTTCTGAATGTAGCGCCAGGGGGAGTCCATTCTTCTCCCACTCAGCACCCTGCCTAAGGATGGTTACTCTTCACCAACGGCTCAGGAGCAAGTCCGGATGGCCAGAAGCCTGCACCCCTTCATTTAGTCTGTATCTTTTCCCCAAGCTCTTAGGACCTTTCTGCAGCTTGGATCCCTGTGAGTCAAGACCACTTGCCTGGATAGAAAAACTGCACAAATTAGAACTCAGGGTTGATATATTCCTTACATTCCCCCACTCTAGGATCCTTGGCATAACACAGATAATGCAGCCTTTAGTGGGGGACACTGAGGGCATTTGAGCAGCAGACTGCAATGCACAGACCATCCTTGGAAAAGATTGCATGTGGCAGTGGTTTGTAATAGATTTGAGAGAGCAGAACTTGGAGATGGTGAACTATTAGGAGACTCATGGGTCCAGCGAGACAAACCCTGAACCAGAGACAGATGTGGAAAGGTGGAGATGCGTTTTAGAAACACTTCTTTGGAAGTCTTGAAAACACGTAGCTTCAATTGGGCAGGAGAGGCTGAGCTGAGAACAGGGTTCAGCTGACTCCAGGGGCCCAGTGCAGGGGTGCAAGTATGAATGTTGGGCCAGGACCTTGCTGCCACTTGTGATCAGGCTGGAAAAGTGGCCCCTGACTGCCTGGGATGGCAGTGGAAAGTGCGGTGGGGAGGAAGAGGACACCTGAATGAGAGTGGGACCCAGTTTGGTACCATGCAGTGTCCTACTGAAGACTCCAGCTGCCCTTTGCGGTGCAGTCTTTGGTAGGGGGACCCTGCTGTACCGGGAAAGCATCATGCACAGTCACCTTGACCCAGGCTCCCCAGGGAGCCTCTCCTCTGAGACTCCCCCTCTTCACTGCACTGTAAGCCGCTCCTTGGCTGGCCATAATTTTTCCTCTTCATGGAACTTGGACCAGTTTTGCTGGGGCCCCCTAGAGTGTGGAGAGAGCCTCATTCATCCACTCCAGGGTGGACACTTTATAATAGGAGGGTTCTCAAATCTCTCTGGTTGTGCCAAGTCCACTTTGCAACCGGTGACAGAAAGCCCCTTCCATCCCCAGAGGGCAATGTCTTCCCCCAGACAAGGGGGTCCCCTTTCATCACCCTGCTCTCCAGCAAAATGAGGCACTCTCCCAAGTGAAAGCCCTGTGATTTCAGGCAGCACACATGGATGGGGGCAGGGGGGATGGGGTGGGGATGTGTGGTTTGTGCCCAGGGCCTTCAGTGCTGGAGGGATGACAAGGCCACAGGATTCCTCTCCCAGCTCCTGGGAGACAGACAGGGGAGGGTTCCCTGTGATGATGGGTCTGCACATCACTACCACAAACAAACAAGCACATCCTTAGACAAACCGTGGTAATTAGAAGGGAAACATAATGATAGTGAAGTTACCTTTCTCCATTCATTCCGCAGCATTTTTCTGAGTGTTTATTTTTGGCACAGAGCTATTTAAGGGGGCGGGGCGAGCATGTGGGGGAAAGGAAAGGGAATTGGTCCAATGTGGCAGCTTGAGAGGGGGTGATGGTTGGTGGGGGATGGGCAGCATTAGTGTTTGGTCTGTGGGAGATGAAATGCAGCTCTGCTCTGTGGGCGGTTCTTTGATCTTCCAGTAACTGCTAGAGTAGCAATTATCATCCTTAATGCTGAGGGGAGTCTCTGAGAAACCCTTTAGCCTGCTGATTTAGGTTAGTAGATAGGGAAACGTGGGTGTCTGTAGAGTGAGTGTGTGTGGAGGGCACGTGGGGGGAGGCAGAAAAATGGGTTATTTATTAGGTGTTTGATGTTCATTCCGTAACACAGCGTTTCATATTTGAGGTGACATGACACCTTCAAAATAAAATTCTGTTGTGTTGTTGAAGGTTTAACATCTGAACACTTATACCGAGAAGGCACAAAGGCCTACGTTTACCAGAAAATAAGACTTCCTGAAACTTATAATACTGAGTGAAATAATACGCTCAAGAGTCCTGTCCAGGCTTCTTGTCAGGAACAGTTCTTCCCTCATAGACTGAGCTCTGGAAGCTGCTGGATTTAAATTTCTGCTGGGCCATTTTCTAGAACTTACCTAAGTTACTTAACCCCTTTAGTTTTCACAGTTATGAGATGAGAAGGAACTATCACATGGGGTTAAGCTACCTCATATGATTGTGTTCTTTTTCATAACAATTAAATGAAATAGCTCATGTGAAGTACTGAACCCACACAATGGTTGGCGTACAGTAGATGTTTAATGGATTGTTATTTTTATAAAATACTTGAAATAAAGTGTATATTAAAAGAGAAGCCCATGTTCTCCCCAGAGACCTCTGAGCAGAGATAGAATAAGGGAATATCTATTGGAAAGCAAAAATTTTTTTTAAATTATTTTAATTTCTAGTGATATAAAAATAATTTTACCTATTAAAGTGACTATTAGGAACCTCAGCCTCTTAATAAAGAGATAGAACAAATAAATTAATTAGGCATAAATACTATAGTGTAGACCACACGGAGGTGCCGTGATGGAGACCCAGAGAAAGGGGAGGAGGCCCCCCAAGTGAGGAGGAGGAGGACTGGCAGCGGGGAGGCAGGAGAGTGGTGCGGGAGGAGCCATTAGGGCAGGAGAGGGAAAGGTGCTAGGAAGTCAGCCCTCACACCTTCTGCTGGTAAAGTTTGGACACTCAGCCCAGATATTGTCCCCGTCACGAGCCCAGGCTCAGCGGAATCCAGACAGCCCCAAACTCAGGGCCCAACCGCCTCCTCCCCCACCACGTCCCACGTAGCCCAGACCAAGTGCTTCACGCCTCGCCAGTCCACCTGCTCCCCGTGCGGCCCACACCGAGTTGGGGCCAGTTGGCTTCCTGAGCACCACCCATCTCCTCCGGCCCAGGACTGCAGTCACCGTGGTGCAGGCCTGGAGTCCCCTCTGCTTTCTTTCTACTTCTGTTTTAATTTAACTTATCAGCGGAATTATTTTTTATTTTTTAAATGACAAAACACTTCAAATAGCAATAAAAGTATCCACCACCCAGACTTAGAATCCCTTGGTATTTTTCTATATTTGCTTCAAATCTGTCTTTTTTTAAGGTATAAAAAGGGTACATGTAGAATAAATAAAAATCTTCTCTTTCTCCCTCCTCAAGCTAACCACACCCTGAAAATTGGTTCTTGGTTCTAACCCATGTTTTCATATCTATGGCACACATATGGGTTCACAAACAGCACTGTGCTATTTGGGTATTTAAAAGGTTTACATAAATAGTATTTTGCTGTTTACACTTGACATTGTGTTTCCAAGATTTACCTATTTTGATGCTTGTAGAACTAGCTCGTTCATATTTTAAATTACAATATAGTTTTCCATCTAGGAATGTACTACATTATCTTCCTGTTCCTCAGTAGGTGGACATTTAGGTTGCTTTCAGTTTTTTTTTCTTTTTTTGTAGACAACAATGTGACTTAAAAAATAGCATATGTCTTTGTGTGCACTTGTGTGATAGCATTTCTGGTATACATATGTGTGGTGCGCAAACCTCCAACTTTCTGGCTATTACTAAATTATTCTCCAAAGTAATTACACACTTACCGAAACTGCAGGGGAGCTCTCGTTCCCCCCACAACCTTGCTAATACTCAGTGAAGTATGATTAACATTATGCCACTGTCTTAATTTGCATTTCTCTGATTATTATTGAAGGTGAACATTGCTTTATGTGTTTTGACCATTCAGATTTTCCTCTTCTGTGAGTTGTTTCCCCATCTTCTCTGTAGGATTTGCTTTATCTTCTTTGTTTGTAAGAGATCTTCAAGTCCTCTGGGCAATGAGACTTTGTTGGTTACGGGGATATTTTAGGATTGCTTGGCAAAAGCAGGGATGATGCCCTTCTCTGTGTCAGACACAAATGAATTAGTTGGTTCTTTTATAAAGCAGTGAGATGTCAACACAGGGGACAAAAGTCAAGCCCAAGCTTTTTCAAACAAATCTTTTTTTATATATAAACAAGATAATATTAGATTATAATAAGTATTAACTACACTGTTTTCTCAGCGTCTGCTGCTAAAATTCCTTCTTTTATTTCAGAGGTCTGCATAGTTAAAAGGCAGCCTCTCTAGCCCACCCCATCTTAAAAGAGGTGGACATGACCTTGCAACGGTTTGCTAGTCAGGGAAGGTGTCCAGATGCCCTTTTTATAAAAGTTAGAATGATGGACAGAGATGAAATTCAATTGTAACTATTCTCTTCTTATTAGGGGTACTGAGAAGTGGGCTTTTCTTAATACAAACAATATAAAGAAGCAAGCGTCCACTACTTTTCTGAATAAAGAGTGAGAGGTGGGAACGACATGCCTCGAGCCTTTCCCTGCTTGGATTTGGTATGAATTATCTCTTGGGATGGAATGGTGAAGGTGTGTGTATGGTGCGTCTAGAAATGCTAGTGCCAGTGTTTGATCTCCTCCCAGAGGAAGGAAGAATTTTAAGCTGGCAAATGTCTGACAGCCTTGGCACGTGAGGCAGGATTTTCCAAGGGTTTTGGCATACTGATCAGCAAATACCTTCTTGAGCTTATTGGTTATCTTATGTTTGTGGTGTACTTTCTCCTGCAAAAGTAGATGATCTCACACTTGTGCCTCTTCACACAGGCTCGTCCACAAGTCTCTCTACCAGCCCTCCTTATGCCATCTTTTCAATGCTAGTGCCTCCTGGACCCTGACAAATCAGCTCAGCTGGCTGCCACTGCCCTTGAATCCATGTATCTCTTTGTCTTTGGTCACTTCTTTTTCTACATGAAGTGGATGATGAAGTGCATCATCTGAATCTATTCATCAGGGGGGTTTCCCCCTTCCCACAGTCCTGAGATACCCTGAGTTGGGCTGTAGTGCAGACTTGTTCCATTTTCACCTCATACCAACATACCAAGCCAATCCACCAGGAGTCAAGCTCAGGTGGCTCCTTTTCCATAAGCCGATCATAGGGGAACCCCTCCCGCCAATGACACCATAGGTGTGAACTAGGGGACCAACAGTAGTGTAACAAAGCTTCATAGAGGCCTGGCTCACCTGCTCAGGCAGCACACTTGTGCCCTCAGAACCTTCTGGATCCTGATCCCTGGTATATCACTTCCATTTTATAATTGACCGTCAGGGCCCATTCGATTTCAGGTCCCGTTGAATCTGATTCTCCCCATCTTTTGGCTGCATGGTCACACGCAGGTTTCCACGAGGGCCCAGTGACACATCAGGAGCTCCAAAAGGCCCATGCCTGGCTCTGTTGACTTCACTTCAATTCTTGCTACTGTCAGTTTTGGTGCCTGATTCTTTTTCAGTCCCTAGAAACCTTTGTTTCTGTAGGTTGAACTCAGCTATGCCTTAAATACATCATTTTTGCTTGATTTCATTCAGTACTTCTAGGTGTTTTTAGCATGAAGATAGCCTGAATATGTCAACTAACCCTACCATATTTACTGGAAATTGTTTCAGTTAGTTTTCCGAAATCGTGCTGGTTAATTCACTGCAGTCACAGAAAATTTTATGGATAAATTCAATGGGTGACTTCAGACATTGTAACAGCAAATGCAGGGCAATTTCTCTCTAAGCTGAATGGGGGTTCTATTTCTTGACACTCAATATATGCACATTGTATTTTTCTTCATAGTGAAAGGAAATACTCTTTCTAATGGAAACGGTGTTTATATATCCCTTATTCCTAAAAGTCACAGGATCATTAATGTGACAACATCTTCTCGCTAGAAGTGACTGTTCAAGCTGCAGCAATATTATGTTGAACCATTGTCTGGTGATTAGGGGAAACTTTAAAATGATAAAATACAGAATAAGGATCTATAAATAGAAACACTTGAAACTTTCCAGATAATCTTGATAAATGGAGAAAGGAGGAAAGTAGGTACATTTCGCTTATTTTTCAGAGAGATGACTTCCAGGTCCGTGTGAGTGCTGAACTTAAATCTCCCCCTAGGGGCTAGAAAGTAAGGGAGCTGACACTTGCATAGTAGATCACACTGAGTCTGGCTGCCCTGACAGCACAACAGAGGTCATATATATGTACATGAGCACGTACTCGCTCCCTTGTATATGCTTTCTTTTCCGGGAGAGATATTCCCAGAGCATGAGGCATGTGAAGGCACATTTTCACTCATCTGCTCGCAGACATGTCTACAGATGCCATCCTTTCCATCCTGCTTCCCGCACACAACATAATTACAGGGCCGTGAGGTAAAGGCCAGACCACAATATGCCTTGAGGGGTCCAGAGAGACTAAGGAAGTAGGTGATGCTTGAAAACAGGAGGAAAAAACCGTCATGTAAAGACATGCTGAGAGCAGTGCTGTGGCCAAAATGATCATGTGTGAGGCAGTTACTGAGGCAGGCATCCAAGAGAATTGTATTTGATTCTCATTTTTAAATATCGGATGTGTAGTTTTAGGGTTGAGAAGCTTAAAATAGGCATCACTCCATATAATCCACTCTTTCTATTTTCTTACAATTAATTCTTAAACAGCTTGTATTTATTTCCCTATAATCATGTAAGAGGTACATTAAGGACAGTACTTGAAAACGCCCCAGAAGGAAAATAAAGTGGGAAGTTGAAGTCACATGCTTATTGAGTAATACACTATTATCTGTTCTACACGTCAAAGAACATTTTGCTTTCAAGAAATATTTAAATACAGTATTTCAGATGCCTCTATCATGAGGCATTATTGATTATAAGTAAAATACAATGGCCATTTATTTGAAGCCTGTGTATATTAATATTTTATTTAATTTTATAAACAACATGTAATTTATGATTACACATGTTTAATATTTTGGGAGGAAATCTTCATATAAAGTAGAGCAATAAAAACCACATAGCACATAATGTTTTTTTCCTGCTTTCTTTACGGCAATTTCTCCTTTTCAAATTGAGTTGGTTTCAATTGTTTGGTCTATTTTCTCTCAATGATGTTTTTTTCTATTTAAGTCTTCATTTATATTTCTATTTACTATATTTCTGGATTCCTACTTTTCCCATGTCTTCATTCTTTTCTTTCCTTTTTGGGCAATATATCTATCTACTTTGTTCCCTCCTGGTAAGCATTATATTCCCATCCAGGACTCATTTAAATAGTTTCTTATTCTAAATGGCGATCCTGGGCAACACTAAACAGTAGGACGAAAGCAACTTTAGTATAGTTTTCCACCAGGAGCATTGCCTTCTGCATGTGAGCTTGGCTACCAAAAAGCTCAAGTTCTTTATGCCTCCTTCTGACCTGGCAGCATACAAGACATGATACTGTCTCCACAAAGTCACAGAAAAGCTGTAACTCATTGGAACACCATTGTTATCACTCAGGAAAAGTTCTCAAATATAGACCATAGGGCTGCTAGAGATTCCATTCAGTCCCCATCAAATAGGCATGCCTTTCTTTTTGCTTGTTTGTGTTTGGTTTGTTTGTTTGTTTTTTTCAGAATTTGACAAGCTCATTCAAAAATCCATTTGGAAAAACCAAGGAATTAGAATTGCTAAAACAGTTTTTAAAAAGGAAAACAGAAAGGATCCATGCTTTCTTATATCAAAACTTAGTATAAAGCTGCAGTAGTTAAGAGAGTGTTACATTGGTGAAAGTATAGATATACAAGTCAATGCAATGGTGTAGGGAAATGAGTAACAAATACATAATATATGGGCAATTGATTTTTCATAAAGACATAAAAACAATTTAATACAAAAAGGATAGTCTTTTATACAAATTGGGCTGGGACAATTGAACATCATATACCAAAAACAAACAAACAAACAAACAAAAACAAAAAAATCTTTACCCATACCACACATTTTATGCAAAATTAACTAAAAATGGATCTTAGATCTAAATGTAAGAAAACAATCAACCAAATAAATGACAGGCAAAAGCTTTGAACATGTACTTCACCAAAGAAAATATATACTCGTAGATGGAGAAAGAAAAGCATTTAAAAAGATTTTCAGCATCATTAGTTATTACAGAAATGCAAATTAAAACCACAATATATACCACGCAAGCATATATATTAAAATAGGTTAAAAAAAATAAAATAGCCAGTGAGGCTACCAAGTACCAGAACTGTCATACATTGTAAGTGGGATTATAAAATGGTAAGCCACTTTGGAAAATAGTTTGCTGGATTGTTATAAATTTAAATATATACTTACTATAAGACCCAGAAATCTTACTGCTGCACATTAGCCAAGAGAAATGAAAACTTACATTCACTCCAAAGACTGAACATAAATATTTATAGAGGCTTTATTCATAATGGCCCCATATTGACAACTAAGCAAATGGCCTTCAGCTGTTGAGTGGATAGACAAACGGTGGTACATACATGAACAACCTACTAACATATGCAACAACATCAATGAATTTTATATGCATTATGCTTAGTAAAAGAATGCAGACAGGTTGTATACTGTATGATTCCATTTATGGGACATTCTGGAAAGACAAAGGTAGTGATGGGAGACCAACCAGTGGTTGCCAGGGGCTGAAGGTGAGAGGAGAAGATAACTATAAAGGGGAACCAGGAACAGTTCGGGGGGTGGAATGTTCTGTATCTTGGTTTTGGTGGTGGTTATATGGCTGCATGCATTTACACAAATTTGTAGCACTGTACACCAAAAAGAATGAATTTCACTATATTGAAATTATTTTTTGTTTGCTTAATGATTTAAAAATTAATTTACTTTTCAGTTGCAGTTGACATATAATATTATATTAGTTTGGGGTGCAAAATTATATCTTAAATTTTTAAAAAATTAAAAATAAGACAATAGATGCAACAAGCAAAAAGTGGTTGTTTTTGTAATGGTTGAAGCTGAGTGATGAGTTTATGAGGTATATAGTATTATTCTCTGGTGTTGCACTTGTTAAGCATGAAAGTTGCACAGGATAAAGTAAAAACAACAGCAACAACAAAGCAAACCTCTTGGCCTAACTCCCCCCTCTCATCACCATATCATTTCTGGGGTTTCTTTCCCAGCAAAACATCTTGAAAGAGGTTTTCACTTCTGCACTTTTCATTCAGGCTTTTGTCCCCATTACTCCATTGACTCATGTCAAAGTTCTGATCGAAGTCACCGATGACCTATTGACCTTCTTGTAGCTAAAACAGGGGTCATTTTCTTTTCTCATTTTACTCCATCTTTTAGCAGTATGTGTTAGCTTCTTTTTCTCGGTTTCTGTGACATCATTCACACTTTTCTGTTCTTCCCCTCTATTCACACCTCTTCAGTTTCATTTGCTACCTCTTTTTTCGCAAAACCTCTAAACTGTGTTACATCTGAGGGTTAAGTTCTTAACCCCAGTTCTCCTATATTAACACTCTGTCCCTAGGTAATTTTTCTGGGGCCTATGGCTTTAAATACCATCTATATGGCTATGATTCCCAAATGTGCACTGGTGGCCCTGACGTCACCCAGAAATGTTAGTCATGTATCTAACATCTGACCTGACATCTCCATCAGGACGTGTACTAAGCATCTCAGAGTCAAAATGGTACCATCCTCACACTTGCGCCCTAGTCTACACCCCAGTAAAAAGCACCGCATTTCCCCAGTCACTTGAGCTAAAAGCAGGAATCATCCTTGCCTCCTCTTTTGACGTTCCCCTTCCCGTTATTATTCATCTACTTCCAAAACATGTACTGAATGCTTTCAGTTTTCATTTCTACCACTAAGCTCCTAATTCAAGCCAACATATGCCTAGCTTTATTTGTTACTTCTTCTTAATCCTCCCTCTCCTCTTCTTTGTTAAATGTTTATGTCTCATTTCTTCTAAAATTCATACTAGGGCTGTCCAGAAAGTATCCAGCCATGTAATATGAAAAATAGAGGCTACCTAATTTTATGAATGGTATCTATAATATATGAAACTTTACATTTAAATTTCTATGAAACTGCAATACTCTTTTCTTAGAAACAGAGTCTGAATTTTTAAAATGCTATTACATGGAGGGATCTGATAAAAATGAAGGTAGGAAAATAAGGAAATCCCCTGTCTAGTTCAAAGTAATGTTTGCTTTGCTAAATTTGAGATGGAGTTTAGTAGCAAGTCACTGACAAGGAAGTATACACTATTGGTTCAGAAAAATGTAATACTTGAGAACTAATAATATTTGACCGGCTTAGTACATATTAAATCTTGAAAGTAACCTTACTTTTTGGCTCTGTCCCTCCATCTGTTGATGGACATTTGGGGTGCTTCCACCTCTGGCTGTTGTGAATAATGCTGCTATGAATGTGAGTTCTAGATTCATTTTTAAAACAATAATTTTCTTTCTGTCTAGGGGCTAGAAGTGGGAATAGGAATTAACAACAGATATGGACATAAGTGTCATATTTAGCACGATACTGTCATTTAGAAATTAGCTCAATAAAAGGTATCTACACAAACAATCAAGTCATCTGCCCCTTTATTCCCTGCCTTCAGGGCTTCAGCATCTCTTGCCTGGATTTCTCAGTGGCCTCATCTCCTCACTTCTAGCTTTGTCCTACCCTGAACCACCCCTGGAGGGGCTGCTGAAAGTGCAGAATGGATCACATCACTCTCCTGCTTGAGACTTTTCCATAGCTCCCTATTTCCTACAAGACAAAGTTTGAAAGTCTGAGCCTGACCTATGAGGTCCTTAGTGTCCTACCTCTTTCCTGTCTCCCCATCCTTATGTCCTGCTACTTCCAGCCTTTCACTCACATGTCAGCCATACCAGAGTGCTTCAGACCATCTCCTCCTCCAAAATACATAACAACAATAAATTATGCTGTTCAGTGTCCCTGTGCCTTTGCTCAGCCGTGTTTCTTTCATTGGCCTGAAAAGTTTTACCTCCCAGTTTGTTGTTGGGTTATACCCACTCATCCTTCAAGATTAAACTTCAGTAGTAATGCTTTCTGGAATCCTACCCCAGACATGCCCCCATGCCTCCTCCCTGCAGTCTATGTGCCCCAGAGCATCCTGTATTTATTCCTGTCCTAACATCATATTGAAATTATCTCTGTAAGTCTGTCTCCCCAACTGCTTTAATGTCCTAAAGGACAGGGGCTATGTCTTAGTCATCTTTCCATGTTTAGTGCCCAACAGAATGCCGGACACCAGCAGGACCTAATTCGTGATTTCCGCAGGTTTTCAGAAGCGTATGCTAAGCTCGTCGTGTGCTGTTGCAGCGTATCTGACCAGCTTCCTTTCCTGCCATTCCAGCCTCTCTTTCGCCAATGTGCGCCAGCCACACCTAATTCCAATGTTTGCCGACATAGACAATGAACTTCCACGCCTCTGGGCCGGTGCTCATTCTCAACACTTTCTTTCTGGAATTGCTTATACTTACCTTCCTAAACTCCTCCTGTTTATCCTCCAACACCCAGCCAAAATGTCTTTTACTCTGAGAAGCTGCCTCTGAGGTCCCGAGTCTGCCAGACAGAAGGAATCTTCTGCTCTCAGGCTCACCGTAATGTGGCATGATCTTATTACAGACAACACTGCAACATCATATTGTAAATGACTTCTGCAGCTGTCCTTTCCCGCGGGCTTCCTGAGCTGAGAGACCCTGTCTTACTCACCTTCGTGCTTCCAAAGCCTAGTGCTGTGCCAGAAACGCAGTAGGTATTTCATACCATATTTTGCCACTAATGCACCCCCATGTTTGAGGCCCAGATCTTCAGGGAAAAAAAATCTTTTATTTTAATTTTTTAATTCAAATTTTTATTTGTTTATACGTAGGTACTTGCTTTTTGTATTATAAAGGCATTTTAGCATTTTTTAAAAACATAACTCATACATGGAATATAAAACTGAGAGCAACAAAGAAACAAAAACTCATGGACACAGTAGTTTAGTGGTTACCTGAGGGCAAGGGGGGAGGGGAGTGGGAGAGGGGAGGGGGAGTCAAATGTTCAGTGATGGAAAAAGATCTGACACTGAGTGGTAAATATAAATGCAACACGTAGATGATGTATTGTAGAATTGTACACCTGGAACCTATGTGATTTTTACTAATCAATCACCCCAATAAATTTAACAATGAAGAGAAAACTGATTATGGTATTCCAGGGTATTAGTTTGCATAGATATTGTTATTGATAGCTAGAGTTACACTTTTAACTCATAAGCATAAATGAAAGAATTAAAAACACACATAGATATGGAATTAGTACTACCCCTCACAAATTTGGGCCCCAAAGTGCACATTATACACAGCAAAATACGTAAATATTAGATAAATAAATGGACGAATGGATAGTCATAGACATTTGATAACCGTGGTCTAAGCAGCCACAAAGACAACTTGACTCAGTTCGTTTGTGCACCAGGATAATACGGCCTAACTCAGTGTCTGGGGCTCAGGTGCTAAAGGCATTCTCTCTCCCCCATGTAGCCATTCGTATTTGAGGCTTCGTATAGCCCTGTCACTCCATGAATTTACATGGGATGAAGGCCCCTTGGCTTCACAAAGGAGAATTAAAGACATAAAACTATGGCTGACGGCCTGCAATGTCCCAGACCAGAGGACAGTTAGGGAGCGGGAGCCTGAAGAGATGCCCAGGACTTAGGACCAGGGTCTGTGTCTTTGCCGGAGGTGCTGATCCAGGGAGAGACACTAGCAACTCTGTAGACGCAGCCCCTGTGGCCGTGGGGAGGCTCTGGGGGAATAGCCTTTCCCCATGGTGATGGAAAGAGCCGTGGTAGTTAGGGGAAATGCTGTGATGTTTGGGGCCCAGGCAGTGGTGCTGGGGGGTCATCCCTGGAGACAAACAGAAAAGAGCGTCTACACTCTTACCACCAGAAACAGCACTCGTCTGGACAAATTGTCAAAGGCTTACTCTGGGATTGGTGAAGGTGGGTGGCTCTGTGTTGGTGGAGATGGTGACAGTGGTGACAGAAAGTCATGAGGCTCTGAGGTCACATGGCTTGGTCACAGCCTTCTGGCAGCACTGCTGAGGCTTGCAGCCAGGAGCTCAGCGAGGATGGACTCTGGCTTCCTGTCAATGGAGAACTGGCAGAGCGGACTGCCAGCGTGGGCCAGGGGGCAGGGCCTCAGGCCCAGAGGTCTCTGTTCAGGTTTCTGCAGCCACTGCAAGGGGATGATAGTGAGGACCAGCTCACAAACACATGAAAGCAGCTTGGGAGAAGTTCTGGAATATTTAGAGAGAGCTACTCTGGAAAAGACTGAAATTCTTGCTAGACACAACGGGGGCTCAAAGCCCTTGTCATGAAGGGCTAATCATAAATATGATTTCTCTTATTTTTGTGGATTGATGAAACCAGGGGCACAGTGGTTATATAGATAAACACAAGTTTTTATCTGTTTAAGTGAAAAGATGCAATTACAAGAGGAAATTACCTCCCCCCACCTCCATGCTAGACAGGACCAGGGCACGCTCGCCAACCTGGACCTTTTCGCATGGAGCATACTAGTAGATTATCCTGCTTCCCTGTGGCTGGTTGGTTATGTCTGCTCCTGCCAATGCAGCTTGTAAAGGGCACTACACTTGAGTTCCTCAGTCTGAGGGGACACCTACTATCAGATGCGTACCAGTGGCTGCACCCAGGGCCCACATATCCCCCTTCCTGACCCAGGAAGTCTTGAAACATCATTCCCTTCTCCCCCACCCAGGACCCTCAGTTCCGTGATTGGCCAGTCCCTCCACTGGCCTCTCCTCTCACCAGCAGCTCTGCCCAGAAATCCCCTTCCTGCCGTCCATTTCCCTCACACTAGGAGCCCTGTGAACTTGAACTGCAGTAAGGTTGAACCACAGACCAAAAGACTAAATGTCCTGACCACAGAATCTCATAAATTGTGGGCTTGGCTCTTTGGGAAGTGGTGGGCATGTCTTCCTTTACCGTATTTAAGATCTGATGGAATCAATCTCTGAGGCATGTGTTGAAGGAGTTGGAAATGGACTGGATCGGAGACCTAATAAACTGTGTTCCTCCTCAGGTTCCAGGATTTTTGCAACAAATCACGAGTAACAATTAAAAAAAAGAAAGGGGGGAGAGGGAGGGAGGGAGGCAAGGAAAGAGGGAGAGAGGGAGGGAGGGAGGGAGGGAGGGAGGGAGGGAGGAAGGAAGGAGGGAAGGAAGGAAGGAAGGAAGGAAGGAAGGGAAAGAAAGAGAAAAGACACCAAAGACACACTTTGCCTCCTATTGTGGGAGCTACTTCATTTGTAGGGAAGTGAGTTATTGTAGACCTCAAGCTTGCACTTGGGCATCTGAGCTTCTGGGAATCTGAGCTTTTCTCATAAAGAGCTGAAAGGGACTGTGACTAGAAACAATCTCTCCAACCAGTGAATGCTGGGACTGAATGAATTGAAAGAGATGCTTTTCGCTTTAACTTTTTTCTCCGCCCTCCAACTCCACATTTAAGGAAGAAAAAAAAAGCATTTTTATTTGAGACTATACCAGCCTAATTAATAGAACAGGATAATTCTGGATACAAGGTTCTGCAAAATGGGAGAGTATAATGAGAGGCATTTGAATGAATGTCATTGTCTTTTACAAAACATGCTTTTGTCTCATTGTTTTCACCTAAGACTTCTTGCAAAACAATGGGCTTTGCAAAGTGCAAGCTATGCTGCTTAACTCTTGAAGAGCTGACAGACATCACACCTTTTCCAGAGGATCGTGACTGGGGCTTCAATCATCCCGCACTCTTACCCCTTTTCTCTTAAGTAGGTGCGACAATTAGAGAGCACTGTAGGCTGAATATCCTACACCCAGTCCCCGTGGTGCGGGAAGGGACTAAACATACCCTGTGGTCAAGCCAGAGCAGGCCCCGCTTCTAATAAGCTCAGGCTGAGGGCAGTGAGGGGGAGGTGGCATCTCCCACAGACACAAGAGCCAGACTGCACAAAACGATTGTGTGACATTTTCTTCATCTAAGAAGGCCGAGACCTCATTGTGATTCCACAGGTTAAAGGAAACAAACAAACAAAAGGCCATTTCTAAATACAGCCAGCTTCTGTAGGTTGTACTTAGTCACGTTTCTCCTCAGGAAAAATATCAGAATGCGTTTGGGCAGAAAATGGCACTGTGATGTCTTTTGTTCTGTTTTCCTTCACCTCCCCGTATTCAGGGCTGATGACACGTGCATTAAGGAATAGACTCAGAAAACTCGGGACGCTCTTTTTGGGTCCTGTGGTATTCACTTATCAAAAAATTATTGAGGGGTTGTTCCAAGCCTCTGCTTCTAATTTGTTTTCATTATAACCTTTTGTGCTCGATACTCTCCAGGAAATCCCCACAGAGTAGGGAGAAATGGCGACTGCACCCTAACATGTATCTGTGTTACAAAGGGAGCATCTGAAACAAAATGGGGCCATCAGGTACCTGTGTTGTGGGGCTCTTGTGAACTTTGAATGTGTTGATCTATGCACAACATTTAATGAGTCTGGCACAAAGCGAGTGCTCAATCAGTAGTAGCTATCTTTATTAGTAGCAGCAGTAATTGCACATAGTACACACAGATATATTTGTATGTGCCTGTCCACTTTATGTCATAAAGGCATGCATTTAAAATAATAGTCTTCGTCTTTTAGCGTTGAAATATCCAACATTGCTAATAACCAGACAGGTCCGAACTGTAGCAAGAGTTGCTTTCTTTTTCATTTTCCCCCCTATTGTGGTGAAATAAACACGACATATAATAAAATTTACCATCTTAACCATTTTTAAGTGTATAATTCAGTGGCATTAGGTACATTCCCATTGTTGTATAACTTTCACCACCATCTAGCTCCAGAAATTTTTATCTTCCCCACAGAAATTATGGAGCTATTAAACACTAATTCGCCATGCCCCCTCTCCTCCTCGCCATCCGCCATGGGCAAACGCCATTCTGCTTTCTGTCTATGAATTTGCCCACTCTAAGTTCTTCACGTAAGTGGAATTATACACTGTTTGTCCTTTTATGTCTGGCTTGCTTCACTTGGTAGAATGTCTTCAAGGTTCATCCATGTTGCAGCATGTGTCAGAATTTCATTCTTTTTTAAGGCCAAATAAGGAGCTTCCATTTTAAAATTGTAGTATTTTAGGAAGACCATATGGCTATAGCTCACACAGGCAATTATTTCCAATTCTCTCTTTTCTCTCCTGGGCCTCATTGTATGAATATTCTAACAAAATCTAATGACATGCCTTCCTGGTGGTGTCCTTTCTCCAGGAATGGTTTTGCCCTTGAACTTGGGCTCTGGAGTCAGATGGACAGACATGCATTTGCACCTGCATTCTGCCACTTAAGAAGTTTGTTGTCTTGGCCATACAATTAGGTTAAACCATATGATATTGCTGATCTGGGGTGATATATTATGTTCAAAAATGACAATTTCATATGGCTCAACCTAGTTCTTTACCTCTTTGCTACTCACTTATTTCATAGGTAAAACATAAAGATAAAAATAGTGCTTGCCTCATAGCGTTGCTGTGAGAACTGAATGATATAATGTGTGTTTAGCCTGAGCTTGGCCGAGAGGGCACTGAGTGCTGGAACTGTGGTGGGAGCTGTATGTGAGCACCTCGTCTGCGGAGAGAAGCCTCTCCTCGCAAGTCCAAGCTTCAGAGGTTTCCTGCTCACCTCTTCTGTCCCCTGTCCTGCACCTGATCGATTATACCTTGATCATCAGCCCAAGAGCATGAGAAGAGACCTGAAATGAGAGCAATTTTTCTAACACTTCATTTTAGAGGACTTGGCACAGCGAACCAAATAAATACCATTGCCTATCTTCATGGAGTTCATGTTCTAGTCAGGGAGGAGGAAAATAAGTAAGAAAAATATGGTATCTTAGGAAACTAAAGTGCGGGTTGGGGATATGAAGTGTCAGGTGACAGAGGACACAGTGTTACCTGAAGCGGGTTTTAATGGTGACCTGCCTTCCAGACGTGCCCTATATCACTTCCCTCCGTTCCTTTTCTCTTTCTTTCTTGCAGTTTGGATGCTGGGCAGCCCTCTTGACTTCCTTGAAAGTGCTTTTCAAGGTGGCTGCATGTTGTTTCTGCAGGTCCCTGAATGACGAATTCCAAGAACAGCCCCCCTGACCCCCGGGCCTGTCATGGGGTGCTGCTTCCTCCACCCTGGCTCGGAGTTGTTACTAATTGTTCTACCTTGGGCTTTACGAGAGAGGTCTCTGCATTTTGCCCTTTCCTGACCTAAACATCTTCAAACATCTCCTACCCAAGGCCTTCCATCTCCTTGCCAACCCATTCCCTGTCCTGGTTCTCAGGGACTCACATGCCCACACCCCCAGCAAAACCATAGCTGTGCCCTACCTGAGCTGTCCCCTGGTTGCCAGCCAGGCCCGATGCAGGCCAACCCGGGATAATTGACGGGAAGGGTTTTCTGCCTTTCCCCCCACAATGCACACGAGATGCTTCAGGGCCTCAACGCTATTTAGTAAAAAACACAGATAAGACCACAAAAATTAATCTTTTAAAATATGTGTATTTCAGTACTGCTTTTTGCATAATATAAGTGGTTTCTTTTCTTTTCTTTTCAAGCTTTTTGTTTTACTTTATCATTCCCAAGAAAATGTGCCTGTGAGCCCATGGGGAGGGCTGGGAAGGTAGCCTACTGTGCCATGTTTCTGCCCCAAAGACTTGTAGGTTGTTCTTGGATTTGGGATGAGCCACGGTGAGTGGTGACCCTGGTCCTTGTGACGCAGCCTCTGAGACTCACCACTGACTCAAACTTTTGCTCAGAAAGTGCTGCCTCATCCCCCCCTAATGGCTTTTCAATCAGGAAAATATTATTTTCAGATGTTTTAAATTTGTGCAGCGAGAAACATATGTCCCGCCATATGGAGCACAATAGGAGCTAGTTAAGGCCAAAGTGGAAACCAGAAATGGGAGTTCTCTTTCTTTCCGTTTTTGAAGTCAGGCCCTGCAGGCCAGATTTCCCCAGCCCGCAGTCTAAGCTGTGCTCTAAATTAGAGAACATGTGCATCAGAGAGAAGCTGTACACAAAAAGGCAACCGCAAGCCCCTCGCGCGCGCGAGCCATCCGTCCAATTAGGAGAGCTGCCGTGGGGCTGCCGTAACCCCATCTGGAAGTCACAAACAACCTTGCAGGTGCTCCGCAGTCATGTGCCCCATGATATGGGAGGTTCAAATGTGTCTGTCTGCCCACTGAGATGGTTGCACGAAAGCTGGATGCGTGAAAATTGGATCGGTGTGATTTTAGCCATGAGTTTTGAAAATAAAACCTTTAGGGTTATAGCAGTAACAGTATTGGACTTGTACATTTAATCTGAGAAAGAAATGAAAGAGACATGAGAATATGAGAAATGGCTGTCGCTATCGTCACTGACTTACTCAGCAAGCGCCTCTTGGCGTGCTGTCCAGAGCCGGGCTGCGTGGAGAGAGATGTGCGTGACAACGCCTGCTCGTGAGGACAGCATCCAGCCCACCTCACTCACCCCGCGGCTTTTTTCTTTCAGGGCTGCTTCGTTTCGTTTATCGAGCTGCTCTCCACGCCAGGCACCGTGTGACAGGCTCTCCTAGAAGTGGAGGGGACAGGTGAGAAAACAGATAAGTGCCTTCCATGAGCTAAGAGCTATGATTTAGTAACTGTGGGATGCTAAGGGAGCGCAGTGGAGGCCGTACAGATGGACATAAGGTCAAAGACAGGTTCCCAGAGGTCATGGCGCTCAAGTTACATCTGTGACATTTACCTGATGTGTATTTACTCAGCTTGGTCGGGGGTGATGCTTGGCTCTGTCCCCACGATTCTGTGTTGGCAGCGAACATCAGGCTTGCCTTCCTCGGAGCCTGTGGGTAGTGGAAGCAGGTGCTTCAGGCCTGCCCCTGCCCTAACCAACAGAAGGCTGGGTTTCCAAGCCCTGCCCAGACAAAGCAGCCCACCGAATTCCTGCTTCCAGAAGGTGGTGTCACTGCCCTCACCTCGCTTGCAGAGCAAAGACAGTTTAAGTCCCAGTAATGACTGCTCTTCCCCTGCTCCGGGCACCGGCTCAGTCCCGTTTGGGTCATTGGGGGTCCTCGTCCCCTTCTTCCCACCAGAGGCGACCACGCAGAACCCCAATTTGACATGGCAGACTTATGAGAATAACATCCTCACGGAGGATCACGGGGAGGCCGTTGCTTCCCCGGGAGTCGTGGGCACCGATGCTGTGGGAAAGAGGGCTGAGCCAGACGGAGGAGGGTTCTTGAACACTGAAGACGGTGGACACCAGGAAGCCGTGACTGTCCTTATCCAGGGAACTAAAATGATGAACAAAATGGAGTTTTAAGAAAATAGCTTAATGATGGGATGTAGGATGGAATGTATAAAGACAATGACTGGAGGCAGGCAGACAAACTAGAGCAATAGGCAGTGGTTCAATTTTAGTGTAATAATAGCGTTGGCCTTGGAACAGGACAAGACGGTAAAGCAAAGCAAGGAGTGAGAAGACTGGGAGGGGTGGGAGGGCACGTAGCAGAGAAAGAGCCATCGGCGGTGCCGAGGTCAGGAAGCCACCTGACCTGATCTAGTGTAGATGGAGGGGTTGCTGTTATACTGCAGTAATACAGGGTTAATTGTTCTGAAAACTAGGGCTGTCCACTGAGCATGACCAGATGCTTTAAGACTGGGCATTGGTCTTTCCCAGTTTTCCGTTCCTTCACATTCTGTATTTCCCTGGCCGTGGGCTGTGGTCCCTGTTCTCTCTGTCCTCGTACTTCTCCATCTGTGCTTTATAACAGGCACTGAGGGCCTGGGCCCAGAAACAGGTAGAACAGATTATCTAACCTGGATACAAGGCTTGCGTTTGACTGGTCTTGATTATATGCATTTTAGTAAAACATGTGGCTTTGTTTTAATGTGGAGCTTGACGGGTAAATTTTTTCAAATCCCAGACGTTTTGTCTTTGAAAAGTGGAATCAAATGAAAAATAGTTTCTGGTTGAATTATGGAAAAAGAGTGCTCAAGTCTGAATTTACCAAAAGCTTATTTGAATGGTCAGATGATTTAGAACATGTGTTGGTATCAGGACTTTCTAGCCCCAGATCAGATGGCATTGGAGTTTCTAACATTTCCTTATTTTTGATGCTCTCTAGGCTGGTTCAGGTTTCTTTCCTGACATACCTCAGACAAGGTTCTTCCATAACACAGCTGTGGACCCTCCCAGACCTCCAGCTCCGGGGGTTACTTTTTGGAAGGTAAAGCTCCTCAAGGCCGGTCTTCTCGATCGGCAGAGGCTACTGCACCAAATGCTTTGCGATAACGCATTACGTTCGGAGCACCTAAAAGCCCTCACGTGGAAAACTCAGCTCGGTCTCAAGGAACCAGCCATGTATTGATAGCCCCCTTCTCTGTGGAAATCTATTAGTTCTTTACTGCTTGACTGGCATGAAGTGCTGGGGGGAAGAAAGCAATCTTGATATCTTGGCTGCGTTTGGGGCACTGGTGCTGAGTTCACCCAAGGCTTCCGGGAAATACAACGTCTGGTGCTGGCACTCAGGGCTGGAAGTCTGCAGTGGGTTAGAACACAGAGGCCTCCTCGTAAATGCTGTAAATCGCATTGTTGGGTTAGTGTAAAGTTACAGAAATAAAATGCCTCGGTCTGTTCCCTCCCACACTCAGTGTTAACAGCCATCCTGGGGGGATGGGCCATAGAGGAGGAAGGGGGGGGGGAAGGCAGTGAGTATTCAGCTGGAAAAGGAATAGGGTGGGCTACTATGAATAAGCTGATGCTTTTTGCCCCATAGAACTCATCTGGGTTATATTATTTAAGGGTTTAATGTTAAATTACAGGTAAATGACTGAAGACATTTACTGGATAGGATTTTCATTCGACATGGCAGAATGAAACACTTTGAACGCATATTCCTATCACTCTTAGTACGCGATGAATCTGAGATGTTCAGTTAACTCCTTTGAAAGAGAAAATAAGGAAAGAGAAGGAGGCAAAAGCAACATTCCAAGGGGCAGAATGAGAACAGAGAGCTCTCTTCGCCTGGTCAGTTATTTCAGGGCAAGAGGTAAGGCTCCTTATTCGAGCTTGCACTATAAAAAGTACTTTGTGTGAAGAAATTAAATGGAAATCAGGAAGCAAGGGCTATGGGAAATGTTTCCCCATTTTTCTAATTATTCACTTCATTTCCTGAAAAGAATGGCTGCCCACTAGTGGGCTGCTCTAGTTTAATATTTACCTCAAAGTACAATGTTATTGCCCAGGCTTTAGTGACTGGGTCAAATTGCCAAGGAAAAAGTGAGTGAACATTAGAAGAATGTGGACTTTCTGATTATTAGTGTCTGTGTTAGAGAAGATATTGTCTAAATTTTTCTCATCAGTATTTTCTGAGTGATGAGAGGTTAGCTTGGATAAGCAACGCAAACACAGAGAACAGAAAAATCACGGAGGACTAGAGAGTCCATTCAAGCACCCCACACACATTTTTCTACTTTAGAAAGTTGACTTCAGGTTTATATAGGAAATAAACTATGTTCTCTACACTTCACCTCAGATGGTGAAAAATCTCCTAACTGCTACCTCCCTGGATCCTTGCACTTATTTTCATGTTTCTTCTTAAATCGGTTTCTATAGATCAAAGAAGAGGAGTGGTCACTCTTGCCCACAGTCAGTCTTAAAGAGCCTAGTCGTGGAGGTGTACGTTTACATACTTGGGGGTAGGAAAGGGGAAATTTCCACTTGACCTTTCAGTGCATTCCTTTTCTGAAAATGACTTTTTCAGTGTGAACTCTTTCATGTAGTTTCATTTGAGTGAGTTATTCTTAGTTTTAGCCTATTTAGCAGTGAACCCAAATTTAATATCACTGTGTGTGTGTGTGTGTGTGTGTGTTGGGTGAGGGGGATAGTGGTTTGAATGGTTGAACTGTTACTAAGGTTCAACCATGATCACCATATTGGCTGGATTTAGTTTTCTGGAAGGTAAAAATGAAATAATACCTGGCTTTTAATATCTGGCAATACTATTTGTAAAGAATTTGTGACTTCAATCCTTGAATTGCTATTGTTATTATTATTACTGTACTACTTGTAGATCATGTATAGGTTCAAGATTAAGAAATTAAGTTGTAAATTCCAATTGTAATCTTAAAAAATACATTTAACCTTTCTGGGAATGTTTTTATGCAACAAATACAAGTCATTTTAACTTTATTTTAAAATACATTATTCTACTGGTCATTGAACTTCAAGGGCTGGATAAAATTAAGCATCCTCGGCAAGAGAACATCAGACTAGGCAAGAGAGACTTATGCTCTAACTCCCTGCATGCTGTGTCTACTTCCGAAGTGGAAATCGCCATACTCCGCGGACAGTGTACGGAATTCAAACTTATCTATGACATATTATTCAACAATAGCAACAGTATGCTGTGACTGAGACTCATGTCAACTGACATGTGAATAGCACTCCTAAATGGTATAAAGGATAGCTTCTCTATTTTGCTTTTTTCTCATCTCTATTTTGCTTTTTTCATAAAACCCAACTAATTGCCTCTGGGTTGCAAAGTTTGGGCTTGTGCAGCAAGGGCCAGATGGAGCTGCAAAACTGCTGATTGGGCTTTTGGAGACAGATGTTCAGATTGTGCAGGGGTTGGAAATCAGGCTGACAGATACAATGGGGTAAATTCATTACTTTTGGAATTGGTGGCGGCTTTGTCCAGAAATGGGCAAGATCAGTGTTTCTCAAGTCTTCCTAGGCTATGGGACATCTGAGGATCTTGTTAAAATTCAGATTCGGATTTAGGGGTAGAGGACTTGAGATTCTGCATTTGTAACAAGCTCCAGGGTGATGCCAAGAACTCTAAGTAGCAAGGGATACTGTGGCTACTAAATCTTTGTTAAAGAGAGTGTACCCAGGAATAGAGAGAGAGAAAAGACAGAGAAAGGGCCTCTGGATGGAAAGTTGGGGCCTGGAGCTGAGGCTGCTGAAGGTCAGGGGAGTTGGATTTTTCAAAAAGCAGACCCAGTACCAGTTGAGGCAAGGGACCCCTGGGGCCAAAGTGGGCCAGGCTGGTCCTCTAAGACATTTCTCTGGGGGGGCAAGCTGTGTTAGACGCATGTGTGCAGGATACATACAACCATTCAGTATTGGCTTTCTGAATAGTCCCTCCTGGTTAGAAAGCTCTTTCCATGTGTGAAATAGGATTTAATAGCCCCCCCAAACCCATGTTAAAGACCTCTATGCCAGTACGGTAATAGTTAAGAGAAGAGCTTGTGAAGTCAGGTCTGGGTTCAAGACCCAGCTCCACTAGTTACAAGCTGTTTCTGGCAAGGTTAACCTTTCTAAAACTCAGTTTCCTCATTGGCAAGATGGAGCTAACCAGTTGGTTCTCTGGATGTAGCTCTCTTTATGTCAGAGACCCTAAGCATCATACTTGGTCTGTCGAATTTACACAACAGTTTTCCCACTTACAGGGATCGAGATCCAAGGTGGGTTATACTAAGCATGTTCGTTTCCTTTCATCAATATATTCTCTTGGTCCTATTTTGAAATTCAGGCTTCATTATACTGATCGTAACACTTCTTGCTAAGCATATAAATATGGCAAATGGGTCTGTTTTATGATCTACAGAAAGACCCTAAGGTGAGAGTGAACTGATAGGCTTTAGGGACAAAAAGACTTCAGGCCTGGTTCCAACAGGGTAGTAAGAAGGAGTGTTACGGCGTGAGATCGGAGACAGGGAAGGGCCAGTTCATTTAGGGCTATGTAAGCCATGAAAAGGATTTGAATGTTATTAAAGCATCGGGGATGCAATTGAGATTATGTAAGTGCCTAATGATAAAATGAAAATTGCAAAGATAGTTAACATTTACTGAAGGCTTACCCTATCCCAGGCCTGGTGCTAAGGGGTTTTATATATATTAACATTTAACCCCCTTGTTAATCATATAAGATGTGTAGCTTCATTACCTCCATTTTATAGGTGAGTAAGTTGAGGCTTAGAAGATTAATTAAAATGCCCGAGGTCACCAGCTGGCAATTCATAGAGAGCAAGATAACACCACACAGTACCCTTCTACATCCACTCCAGCCTATTTCTATCCATTGCTTCAACGTGGGCTTGTTTCATTTGCAATGATGACTGCTGGGCACAGTGGTATGAGGCTGCCAGTCACACTGGCTCCCCTGCAGCAGTGGGTGTGGGTGTGAACTGAATGCAGGCAGAGCTTTCTTGGCAGTCCGGAGAGAAGCACGAGCATTTTCTCACCTGGACCACCCTATCATTTTCCCCATCTGCACATCTCTTCGTGCACATGTGCCCAAATGCCTATATCTTCTTTACGCCTCTAACCTTCCTTCCCTCAGGCCACAGTGAATCACTGCTTTTCATTAGGTGGTGTAATGAATCCATCTGCCTGGTGGGGCCTCCGAGCAGCATCCCCTCCCCGTGCACATCTGTTCTGCAAATCTGCAGTAAGTAGCACCGACCTCCTAGGGATCGCAGGCACTGGGAGAGACTTGTGTTTTTATGTCGGCACACATTTCTCCCATTCTCCCTGGTGTAGCTAGCTCTCTTTATGTGGGTTAACAGGGAGATGCAATATTCCTGAGCATTTGGGGACAATTTTGAAGGGCAGTCCTATTGATAAGCCTCCTGGAGTGAATGAAAGATGACGACAGGTATGAATTTTATGGATCAGATCAAGTGTTTCTTTTACAACACATTATCCTTCGAGTTTCACTGCTGCTCGTGCATGTGACTAATACAGGAAATTGTGAAGCTCGGTTACCAGCAGGCAGGAGACCTGGGTTTCTGATTCTGCAAGCCCCATGCTAGTTGAAAGAGACACTCTAAATTCAAAGGGAAGCAGCTGCCACAGAGAACTCAAATAGCAAATCTGAGACCCCACTCAGAGTTGGCAGAAGACAGCAGGATCAAACTTTATTCCCGGTCCCCAACTTATGACAACTATGCTATTGTATGGCTCTTAGGAATTGGCATCTGAAGATATTTCATCAGTGGTGTCAAAACAATGAGGATAAAAGTAATCACTGCATATGGAGGCCCTGCTGGTTATGAAATGCAGGCGTCGTTTCTGGGAAGTATAGATGCACATAATGCCCATTGTCCTTTTAGTAATTGCCTTGGTGCCCAAGGGTCCTAATGGGGAAGGGACTTAATGAGATTTGGCTCCCTAGGAAAAAGGAACTGAAACAAAATGTCTATTGTTCTGAATATAACCGGAATAATCCCCAGGACAGAAAATCCTAAAGTTAGTAATATATAGAAAAGAGTACTCGTGACTGGTGAGAGGAAGATTCTTTATATGACTAGCAGACTTATTTCAATATGGAAGTAATACACAGCATTATCAAAATCTATAACAAACACTGAGTTTTGTTCAGCAAATATCTATTGAGCCAGCACTATTTTAGACACGAAGGATACAGTTGTGAATATGACACAATACCTGCTTTCCTGGGCTCACATGTAAGTTCGATGAATAAACAAATAAGGAAAACATGAAATGGTAAGTGTTCTGCCTAGAGCTAATACTGGGTGGGATGAGACACACTGGCCGCAGTCAGGGAAGGCCTCCATGAGGAGGTGACCTTGAAGCCATTCTCTGAATGTCAAGGAAGAACTAAGAATGCAAAGTTGAGCGGGGAATACTCCAGGTTGAGAGAAACAGTTTCTAGGTGTAAAGATGGCAGTGAAGTTAATACGTGTCAGGCACAGAGAGATGCCTGGCCTGGTTCAAGCCGTGAGAAGCAATGATCAGGCATGAGATCTGAGAGGCCGGCAGGGGCCAGAGCACAAAGGGCTGTGTAAGCACAAAAAGGATTTTTATTTTACTATATAATAGGAGGGCTGTCCGGAAAACATCCAGCCATAAATGCCTCTATTTTTCATATGACATGGCTAGATACTTTCTGGACAGCCCTTGTATTGTTGAGAAATTATTGGATGGGGTGTTAAGCAGGGAAATGACATGATTAGATGTGCAAAGCATTTTGAAAACTTTTTATTTTGATATGATTTCAAACTTAAAGAAAAGTCACAAAAATAATACAAAGAACTCCTATAAACTGTTACCTAGATTTACGAGTCCCTTACATTTTTTGCCCCATTTGTTTACCATTATCTGTCTGTAAGTACATACTCATATGCATATTCCCCAAGCCACTTGAAAATAAAGTAGAGACATCATACTCTTTTAACACGAAATACTTCAAAACTATTTTCTAACAACGACAACAAAATTATATAACCGCAGTACCTTTATCAAAGATTAGAGTTAAACTAATCAGGAAATTTGTTTTAAAAAGAAAGTTGTAAAATGATAACATATGTATATCATCCCACCATTCTCAAAGCACTTCTCCCATGCACTAACTTAATTAGCCATCAGCATACCCCTGAGAAAGGAAAAGGCAGCAAGACTTTCTCTCTCTTACAGTTGCACACATTGTAGCTTAGAGAGATTGAGTGTCCATCCTGGGCCACATGGGCAAAGCATCAGACTTCAAAATTCCATCACACTAGCATCTGTGGAAGTGACTCAACAATAGGCACAATTACAAAAACAAATGATAACTCAGATCCATGATCATATCTGTCTTTAACAGATTTTAAAGGTGATGCTATAGCAGAATATGGCTGAAAGGTTTGTTGATGGTGATTCATGATAAAATAATTGTTAGAAGGCTCTTACAACATGCCCCCAAGAAAAATAAGGTTGATAAGTATGCATGATAAATGGTGCTAACATAGCATGGTGTTTAATAGGGTGGACTTTGGAATAAAAATTACTTAGGTTCAAAGCTTTGCTTTACAAGCTACAGGCTTTGTTGACTTCAGACAAGTAATTTAACTTCCCAAACTCAGTTTACTGACCCATAAAATGGTCATGATAATAATACCCTCCCACACTGGATTATAGAGAGAATGAAATGAAATAATTCACATAAGGAGTACAGCAGTGTCTGGGATACAATTAGGGTTTGCTAATGCTATACCATTATTATTACTGGTGAAAATTAAAAATGCAATGTGAGGATGAGCCGCTGTAGATTATATCAACAGATAGTATAATGGAATCCCAGGCATTATCTCTCAAAGGTAGGTTGATAAAGAATTTAACACAGTACTCTGTGTATGCATTTAAGATTATTTAGCAATAACTGCAACCAGGTATACTAGAATAGAAGCTTAGTTGACAAGACAAACATTTTGCTACTAGCTAAAAATAATAAAACAAAAACAAAAAAACCTTTGAAACCTTATGCATAATTATTTGTACATATAAATATCTCATTTAAAAACCTATGCAGGCATATAAACAAACATGTACTCTGACAGAGAAACTACAGATAGTAAGTATGAAAACTTACCAATTCAAAGTAAACATGTTGGGTCAGCGATCTGAGTGATACTAATCTTACCATGTGGGCACTTTCTATCACATCAGGTAACACTTCAAAAGACAAGGAGTTAGCTGTCTGCCTTCTCATCAGAAAAGCTCTAGTCTGTCTATATGTGAATAGGTTGGTCTTAGCTAATGAGCCCCCCACTGTCTTATCGAGTTTCTATCATAGTCTTCCAAGTTACTAAAATAAGGTCATAATGCAGCAGTCTGTTATTACTGGTCCCCACCCAGGTTGAATGCTGGTTTATACAGACTTAGTGCCATGCAAACTTAAAGAGGAAGCCTGTATAACTTACAGCAGAGGATTGCATAATCCCGTGTTTTATGAGCCTGATAACTTTTTTTTTGTAATTGTGTGGAATAATTCTGTTGAATTAAAGTAGCAGAGCACTGCCACACTGCCCACAAGGCTCTTTTACCTTTCCAGGCTGACTCTGGGAGGTGTTAGTACCTAGGAGATAGGATTTGCTAGATATAGGTCCTTGTTAAGGCTCTCACTCAGTCCTGTGCCTCACAGGGATCTGGGAAGCTTTAAAACTTTGTGAGGACCTGACCTCATCTGAGGCATATGGAGCCAGAATCCCCAGGCTTGGAGCCCAGGTTCAAGTGTCCTTAAGGGGTTCCACTGTGATCATGCCGTTCATCACTCTAAAGGTCGAAAATTTCATCTTAAGTAAACCTCCCAGGTTTCAGAAGCTACTATATAAACATATGCAAGTGTGTGTATCATACACTCTAGCTTTATATTCATTTGAATTAAAATATTTAGGATTATTTAACAACTGCAGCGGTTATGCTCCTGAGAGATTGATTAGGAAGGCCAAGTGACTGGATTTTCCTGCTCAGTCAGCAAGGTATCTCGGAAGCTTATCACAACGCTGTTTATCAGATAAGAATGTTTTCAGCAGTAAGCAACAGAAAACCCATCTGAGTCATTTAAACAAATAGAAGGGTGTTTTTCTTACAAAACTAAGAAGTCTGAAAGTAGGTAGCCCAGGGCTGGTGCAGCAGCTCACTAATGTCAGCAAGAACCCAAAGCCTTTTTCTTGTTCTCTTCAGAAATCTTTATCATTTAAATTTATTGCTTCATGGTTACAATATAGCTGCCTCTGCTCCAGGCATTGTGTCCACATTCAAGGCAAGAGGAAGGAAAAGAAGAGTGGCACTAGCCATGTCTTTATCAGGAAAGAAGATTATTGCTCACATGTCTTTGGCCAGAACTATATTTTATGGCAATCTGTTGCTGCCAGGGAGGTTGGAAGAAGCAACTATTTAGCTTTTCTTGCCTATATAGTGAAGGGACAAGAAGGAAAAAGGGTTAGAATGTCCAGCCAACACTGACTGCCACATTTTGTGTATCCATATGCCTAATCCATTAACTTGTCTTAAAACACCTCTCTGAATCATTCAATTTTTGTTATGGTTACTGTCATTATTTTTGTAAAAAATGGCAATAGCAGTTGCAACTATCATTTATTGACCACTGACTGTGTGCCAGGCATTGTGGGAGCTGATTTTTCTACCTTGCCTCCAATCCAGTTGCAATAATCCTCCCTACAAGGTGAAAATCACTGTCCCTCTTTTGCAGATAGGAAACAGCCTCTCTGAGGCTCAGAAGGGCTAAGTGGGGTTGCCCCAGTCTACATGCTAGGAAGTGATGGAGTCAAGATTTGAACTTACATTTAAAAATGCTCTTCTCAATGCAGGCACTGCCTATAGCCCTGGATCAAAAATAGCCTTGTGTGATCCACACACGTGAAGGAAAATAGATTTTCATAATCACTACACATTCTTTGCAGAGCAGGCTTCATCTACTACCCACTTGCTGCCTCCTTACACTCCTTCAAGTCATTCAAGGGGAAAAAGAGTCATCCTGACGTTGAAGACATCTCCCAAGTGCTGTCTGTACCGAGGCCGGGGCAGCCTGGTCACCAAGGACTCTGTACTGGCTCCACGGTGCCCCCTCTCCCTGTACTCACCCTCCCACAGCAGGACACCCCACTCGGCTGCTTCCTGTTGCTATCTTTCCAGGAATTTAGCAAGGTTGCTGGGAATGGCATGGGCATGCAGTTTGAAAAGGGGAAATGTCACGGCTGTGTTACTTCTGGCACAGAAATAGATTTTACAGCAACAAGGTCAAGCCCCGAGTCCTGGGGGAGACCACAGCTGGGTGGCGGCGCTCTAAAAACGCGCATAGCCATTCAGCAACTGCGGGCGCCAAGGAGGCTGGCCGGGCCCTGGGCCCCCAGGCAGAGAGGGGCCTTTCCTGTTGAAGTCGAACTCACAGGAGATGCGCCAAAGGGCAGCAGAGAAGCTGACCTCCAGGAGCTCCGTAGATGGAACCGCTATAAAAAGAGGAGCCAGCTGCACTTGGGAAGCTTTCCTTCTGCTCCAGAAAGCCGCAGAGACATTCCCCAACTACATTTATTAAGCCGGATTTCCTGAGCGTTAGAGACTGGCTTCTGCTGGCCTTAGGATTCTCTAAAACGCGTTTGAGGTCCCTGTTGTGTGTCCCTTGAATTATCAGGGGCGAGGTGGGGGTGGGGAAAGGCGCAGTGGGATCCATTTCACACTCAGGAGCCCAGGTGAGCAGAGTAGGAGCCTAGTCAGGGCTTAGAATCCTCCTGAGACTCAAAGGCTAATTAGGAAGCATGTTCCTGTTTTTGACTCTTGCAAATACTCCATTTTGCTTATGACTGTGCATCAGTTGCTTACTCTGAGGAGGCAGAGAATCAAAGGTGACCCAGGGACAATGCCTCCTCTGTCTATCAGGAACTCCCTGTAGCTTTTGCCTCCTTTGGATTGGTATCAGCCAGAATTGGGACTTTCTTTCAGGGAGTGCACTTGTTTACTCCTCAGGCTCGGATGGCTCAGGCGGTCAGCCCCCATCAAAGGCCCCCAGGGACTGAGAGCCACAAATACATGCTTATTCTTCTTTAGGCCACAGCAAACCAAGAACGTTCTTGGGTTCTGCCATCTCTCCAGCTTACCTTTGGCATCTTCATCCATTAGCAAGGAGACCCACGTCTTTAGGGCCTCAGTCTCCACTCCTTGCAAATGCTGGTGGGGTGGGGAGCTTGGTGGGGAGTCTCTATGTTCAACTCTGCTGTGACCTCACAGCCAGAGATGGTTTTAAATGCCAGGAGATTCCTTCATTACTTGGCTCCAATTATGGGGCTCCGAGGTTTAATAAATTCACACATTTATAAATACGATTTGTCTCCTTTTCATTCAGATGAAGCTGTGAACACGTGAGGGGGGTCTCTGAGCTGGCCCTCCAAGCTTAAAATTCTCTTAGGCTTTTCTTGTAAAGCAGCAGATGACTCGGGGTTTATCAAAATTTCCATTTCTATTTTTGTCTCTCAGAAGGAAATAACTCAAATCTTATGGCTTCTTCCATTATATCATCCCAAATGTCTCATGTGATATTCCCTCTCATTGCATTGTTTGTGACTTCCTGCTCTTTTAAGGCAACAATCCTCAGGCCAGAGATGAGAAGCGCGTCTACTCCTCCTAAACCTGGGCGGCCCTGCCCCTGGAGGCAGACATGATTCTGACAGTTGGGGATATGGTACATTGTATTCTGAGTCAGTTCGCATGCAGCATGTTTCTTCACGATATCACCATCTCTGTCCTCTTGTCTGGGGCAATCAGCAGGAAATTAGCAGCACAACGCCTTCCCATGGATGTGGTAGGAAGGGGGCCTGGTTTACCACAGACCTCCAACAGGTGAGATCACCTGAGCCACTTAATCAGATGGGAACTCTTTTTTTTAAACTGTAAAATCAACAAAGGCCCTCCAGGGGCACAAACAGGGGATCCCTAAATTCCTCTCGTGGCAAATACATTTGGAGTCTTTCCAGCTGAAGGTCATTTCCTTCTCTCCGGAGGTGACCTGCACCTTCCCCTCTCACCCCCTGGAGCATGCATTCAGAAACCAAGCTTGTTTGTTGGCCCTGCCTTTCCCTGTGATAGTGGATCGGACTGGGGTGGACACCTGGGCTAAGCTGGACCTGTTAGATTTCGCCTTTGTGGATTTGGGAGCGGATTTCCGAGCGCATCTCTGTGGTGACTGGAAATCTTTCCTCATATCTTACCATCTCACTGGCATCTACTTTAACGCACACTTAAAACTGCATCCTGCCTGCCCCAGCCCCTCCTGCCCTCTTACTCTGCCCTGCTTTTCTTTCTCCACTTTCTTCCTATTTAACACGCTAGTACGGGCTTAGTGGCTAGGTCTGCAGGGTGACTCTCCTGCTCGAATGCCAACTCCATGAAGGCAGGGCTCTGCTTTATTCACTGATGCCACCTGATCACCTGGATCAGTGCCTGGCACATATTACATGCAACAAATAGTAGCTGATGACACAAATGGGAGCTGTGGTGTGATATGTGGTCTATAAAAAATGGAAAAGCCAGTATGTACAGAGAAGGACGAAGCAGACGTACAGGGAGAGGTGGACAGGAGAACAAGAGCTTTCTCTCTGGATCCCAGACCCTTCTCAAGAAGGGATGAGGCTTCTCTCCTGCCCTTGGGTTTATAGTCCTTGTAATCAATTGCTGTCCTTTCCCTTTAAGCTAGCTGCAAATTGTTTCAATGCCTTGAAACAAAAGAACCTTCACTAATTACAAGACAAAAATTCCTTGCTTCCTAAAGCTTACATTCTAGTTGGAGGGAGATAATGAAAAATAAGTGGGATAGATGGTATGTCACATAGTGATAAGGACTAAAGAAATTCAAATCGGGAACGTGGGAGCAAGGATTTCTAGAAAGAAAACATTTAAAATTCTAAGTAGAGCCCCCACTTACAATTCTCAGAAAAAGCCGCATCCCCGGCTTCATGCGATGTTTGAACCAAAACCCAAAGCAGATGAGAATGCAACCCGGACATGTGGGACTGTGTGTGGGGAAGAGCTTTCCAGGCACGGGGAACAGCAAGTCCAGGACAGGCTTGCAGGCGGTGGGGCAGGCCAGCAGGCCAGGAGCCCAGCGCGCAGAGAGGAAAGTGGGAGGAGATGGGGTGGGGGGGTCTGCACGTCAGAACTTACCCAGAGTCAGACTGAACGGCACGCGGTTGCGGGGGGCGGTTTTGAGCAGTTTCACATTTTTAAAGGACCCCGCTAGACCCCACTGGCAGTGTGGGGCTCGTGGTGATCAGAGAGGAAGCAGGAGGCCCAGGAAGGGGCTGCCACCATCAGCCAGGAGACAGAGGCCGAGCGAGGCTGGCCGCCCTGACAGCACGTCCCGGCCGCCTGCACACCTCTCCCACCTGAGTCCTCTGGTGGGCTGTCCGCCAAAAGGGCAGCTTTCCCTGCGTGGGGACCTGGCGTGGGGACAACACACCAGGAGCTGTAAACGCCGTCGTTGGCTCCGATTCGGACCTCAGTTTTCTCATCTGGTCCCTCCTCACCGGCTGTCATTCTGTGGGCCTGGGGACTGAGGGAGTCCCTCACTGAACCCCGGTCCAAACCCAATGCTCCAGCACACGTCACAAAATAAGGAACGAATCGCCGGGTCGGGGCCTGGAGTGCTGGGATGAACGCAGCTCCCAGACACCAGCACGGTCTGTGACATGTGAGGAAGGGAAAGAGCAGGCTACAAAGCCGAAAGCCTCGATTCCATTTGTGTAAAAACAAACACAAGAGATGAATGACGTACATCCAAGGGTTAGCGAGGGTGCTCTCTGAGAAGCCGTAGATCTTATTTTTTTCTAGAACTATTCTAAATCTTTTAATACAAATCTTTTAATTTTCTAAATCTTTTAATATATGCATGTATATATAAATGTATATACATTCGTAAGTGTGGCCTTTACTGTCTCTTTCAGAGTTTGATGGCCCCCTCCTCCCCCTTTTCTACTCCCACCCTTGATGGCTTGACACACCTCCCTTCCCGTAGTCCAGGAACCCATTTTCTATCATCAACATCATTATCATCTCGCTAGTACTGTCACCAGTCACCCACCAATCAACCATGCATTTACTCCTTTTAAACAAGGACTTCAAGGCACAGCCTTGAAGCCTCCGCCTACCACGGGAATCGTCTTGGCTCCGACCTGTTTTCGCTGGGCCAGGGAGAAGGGTGGATGACAAAACCAGAGACAAGAGCATGGAGAGATTTCTGTTACTGGTTCCTGAGTGAGTGTCTAAGCCTTGAGACGAACAGAGTCATCTGTAATGTGGTCAGGCAGCTTGGACAGTACAGTAGCTTTAGGCTCGCCTACTGGACTGTCACCAGGGGCAAGTTTCCACTGGACATAGAAGTTGTTAACACGTAGTTCTTGTTAAGGCCCTGGGGAGTTTGTGTGCGTGAGACGGGAGCTGGTGCATGCCAATTCCTAATGTAATCTGCCTTATAACGTGATATAGAAAGGCAGTTAAGAGATCCCCAATTGGTCATCCAGCCTAGAAAGCAAAGCTGTGGCCGGCAGGCCTCACCAGCCAGGAATAGGATTTACGATGGGCCCCACAAGATGGAGCAGGAGGCTGACGGGGTCACTTCCTGCCGAGGAGAGTCTCCTCTTGAGGCTCAGAGCCTAAGTTCTGGGCCAGCTCAGTCCTCCGCGTCTTCCCTGGAGCACATGTTTTCTATGTGCACGAATTCACGTGCGTGTGTCCGGGCTATGCCGGCCCGTCACTGCAGGGGGAAGGAAGGCGTGAACAGAAGGTGTAACCGTGCCTGCGAGAGCTGCTCGGGCCCCAGAGAAAGGGAGAAGGCCGGGCAGCTGGGGCAGACTCGCCGAAAGCCGTGTAATCGCACAGTCCACGGTTGGAAGAAAGCAGACAGAAGCACGGACTGTAGCCAGGGAGGGGCCTTGGAGGGCACTCATCCTGCCCACTTCTCTTCGCAGCAAGGACACTGACGCCCGGAGACGTTGCAGAGAAAACCCCCTTTTTCAGCAGCGCAGTGACAGCTGGGCCTGCACGAGTCTCGCAGTGACAGTTCTTCGTGAGAACAGAGGAATTAAGAAGACCTTTATTCTTCTTTTGTCATAATAAAACAAAACGTTACGGATTTCTCCAAGGCAAACGCAGGTTGTTACGACTCCCTTTACCCCTTCGGAAACGGAAAGGAAGTGGGTCTTCATCTTTCTGCGCGCGGGGAGGGGGTGGCGGCGCGTGCCCTCAGGCTGGCTGCGATTAACCGCCCGAAGCTTTGACCCTCTCGGACTTTGGAGTGCACTCAGAACGTTAACATTGCTTCAGGTTTGTCGTGCTTGGTGAATTAGTATTACCTGAGGAAAGCCTAGGGGAGCGGATTGGCCCTAAATACGACTTCTCAAAACACCTCGAACGACTGGATTGGGAACATCCATGCTGCAAAGCTGAGCTTCTCAGCAGCTGCAGCAGCAGGAACACGTGTTTACAGACCCTGAGTCTCTCTCCTCAAGGTTATTAAATACGCCGGAGGATTTCCTCCTTCTTTACAAGCCCACTGGATCTGTGGCTCCTGTGTTAACGGTTTTAAAAAAATAATTTATATTCAGAGAAATTGCCTTAATTTGGGCGAATAGCAAGGAAAACCAGCCTAAATTAGGAACAGAAGGGATTTAAAGGAAAAGTTGAAACAAAAGGAATTTAAAAAGCAAAACCTTAAGTATGTACATATATTAAAATAGGGCAGCTACCAGGATCCCGTAGGTACAATACCCCACCCCGGTGCACACGTTCATTACAGACGTTTGGCATCAGCCGTTTGAAGGGCAGGCGTTCTTCTGAAACGCCGAAAAGCTGCCGTGCTCTCAACTAGTGGTAAAATACCTCTTTACTCTTATTAATGAAAAAAGCAACTTCCAAGTTGTCACCGAGCGATTTTACTCCTGTAGACGGACCTGTGAAACGAACGATCGCCAACGCTAAGTCCTCCTCAAAGTGTTCGGAAAATATTTTCTTGAGGGAGCATCCACAGGGCCTGTATCGGCTGCGACACCCTAGCCTCTCACACCCTGGTGACCTAGGAAATGAGTCTCCTTTTTGTGAAGGGTGGGGAGGGGGAGGGACAGAGCCTCTTGGAAAATAAAGCGGATGGCATAATAAAGGAAACCATACTTCGGAGTGATCCCTCGGTCTCAGTTTTCACAGAAATGCATTTAGGGCAATCTGCTCCCATAAGGAGGTAGATGAGAAGGGAAATCTGGAATGCTTGTAATGCAAAAATAATGCCTCCATCCTCTTCCATCAGCAAAAGAAAGTAACCGAATTACTCCCACCTGGCATGTTTCTCCCTCCTCCCCACTTCTGATTTCCCTCGTGACCCCCAACACCCGCCGGCCGGCCCGGAGCAGTAGGTCTGTGGCTGCACACACTCCATGGCTCTGTGTAAGCAGATGGCACGACAAGGCACCGTCTCCCCGTGCTGTCCCTTTCATTGTCTTTGTCTATAACGATGTGCTTTGTTTGAATACTGCTTTAAAAATAGTTTGCTCTAGAAAAGATATTGGCCTGTTTAGAAAACCACTCCTGGCATGAACCAAGATATTCTGTGACTCCAAGCGCTTCGAGGAGACCGTGTGTATTGGAAATCCGGCAGTAAAAGCGATGGTTGCTAAGGGAACAATTGAATTGCTGACACGGAGACATATGATGTGACTGAAAAACTCCTTTTCCTTCTCCCACCACATGGTAAAGGAAGCAGACGAGTCAGAGGCAATGGTGGACGGTCCTTTGGGCCTGTTAAGAAAGCTCAAAGGCCAGAATCGCCTACCAGCTAGCCTACCTGGAGAGAGAAGCCGGAGGTGGGCATGGCTGGGCACCGCTGAGGGCAGCGGCAAAGCTGGGGGGACGTCCGTGAACGCCGAGGCTGAAATCTAACTCGGAGAAAGCTGAAAAGAAAAAGCCACCGACGAATGAAACGGACGTCAGGCTATCGATGGTGACAAAGTGCACGAGGCACTTGTTACATGTCGCTGTGTCTTTCTTCAAACACTATGTCCTACATCCTTGGAAATGTTTTCTCATTGATTGATTCATTTGCTCATGTAGCATTCAGCTGCCATTATTAAGAGTCTATTGTTTGTTTAAACTCCTTTTTAATATACAATTAATGTGCTTTAAAATTCATCCATTGCCACCAGGTAATTCAATGATTTTTTTTTTTTTAATTTTGTGACTCATTCCTTCGATCCAGTTTTAGAACAGTTTTTCCTCCCTTTTGTCCATTCACAGTCAATCCTGCTCCCAGCCCCAGGCAACTACTGATCTGTTTTCTATCTCTATGGTTTGCCTTTTTTAGAAATTTTACCTAAGTGGAATCATACGATATGCAGCCTTTGTGTCTGGCTTATTGCATTTCACATCATTTTTTGAGGTTCATCCGTGTTGAAGCATATTTCAATAGCTTGTTCTTTTTTGATATTGGGTAATAGTCCATTGTATAGCTATCTCATTTTGTTTATTTATTCACCAGTAAATGGACATTTGGGTTGTTTCCAGGTTAGGGCAATTATTAATAAGGCTGCTCTGAACATGCATGCGCAAGTCTTTGTGTGGACATGTTTTCATTTCTCTTGGGTACATACCTCGGAGAATTACTGGATCATACGGGAAATTTATGTATAACTTTTTAAGAAACTGCCAAACTGTTTCCAAAATGGTTTTACCATTTTACCATTAGCAATACAGGAGCGTTCCAGTTTCTCCACATCTTCTGTCCACATTTGGTTTGTTAGTCTTTTTGATTATGGCTATTCTAATGGGTGTATAGTACTACCTCGCCATAACTTTTCATTGTATTTTCCTAATGACTAATAACTAATGATGTTGAGTATCTTCTCATGTCCTAAATGTTTTTCTATTAGGAAAAGTATTTGAAATAATAGAATTTGAAGTGAAAAATCTTAAAATAAAAAAAAAAAACATAATTAAGGTACATGTCTAGTATTCTCCATCAGAGTTAACAGGAGAGTGTTTCTCATTGCAAACTACTTCCATCAGAGTCAGCCAGAGTATTTATTAAAAATGCAAAATCCCCCTGGGCTGCAGAGTCCATACCTGAGTAGGCCTTTTAACCATATTTTTAAACTATCCCCCTGCTGGGTGATTTTTATGCTCACTGGAGTTTAAGAGCCACCACCCTAAAACCAAGGCATTTTTGCTCACCTGGTGACCATTGCACTGACTGCAGGTTCAGGAGTCCCCACTAATGGGGCCCTTGAGTAACAAGGAAAATCATCTCTCTTACGCTGGGTTTCTTTTTCTGGAAATAGAAATTTTAGAATTCATCAGACACAGTGTATATAATCCTTGAGTGCTCTCACTGTATAAAGAACTGCAAGAACCTGATTCCCACCTCCTTTATAAGATGGGCCAGATGACCTGAGAATGTACGTAGATTAAGTGCACAGTCTCAAGCAAGTTCATGAAAACATCAGCTAATTTTGACAAGAAAGCTCTGTTTTAGTATCATTTCCACAAGGAAAGCTTTAGCTTTATCATTACGCCAACTAAAAACTCATCAGTAGCTGGCTTCAATCCATCCTCTCAGGATAAGAAGTAGTGGTCCAGGATGGATGGTAGTGTCTTAATCAATGTCACCAGGTCCTTAGATACCTACCTGTTAAGGTTGACTGATCTAAATGATTTAAAAATTGCTCTTAGACTCAGGGGTTGTTACCCTCACCAAGTTGTGCTTTATGCATGAGTTTGTAAGCACTATGGCTGTGACCCAAAAATCCAAAGTTCCATGACCAGACCAGGCTTTGGGAGGAAATTTCACTTTAAAAGGAAGGTTTAGGACTCAAAGGGACACATTTTTGGACACCATGATGATGGCTCAAACCAGAAAATCTTAATAAAACCAGTAGAAAAGGGTTCAAAGAGTAGGACTGATGATCTGGAATCTTACCAAGAAGGTTTAATAAAGGAGAGGCTAAAAAAGAAATCTTGCCATTTGTACTTCAAACTAGTTTTAAATACATTAGGAAAAATATGTACACACACAACAAACCTCCCACCCAGACACCCTCCCACTGGCTGTTAATTCTGTTTGAATGGTCCGTGGGTGGCATCCTGGGCAGCTACTCCATATCTCCAGGGACACCAAGAATACACACGTGTGACGGCAGGATGAGCACTGCTTCTACCCTCTACTCTTTGTGGGATTCTTTCCCTCCAAGTGTCTGCTCAGAGGCATTGGAGGTGGAATTGCTTTGTAGGAACCCAGAAATGCAAACATTAATGGAATTACTAGGCACAAATTACTTGGCACTGCAAACTGGAACAATTAGCAAACCTTTGTGATGAAGGAACGCTGAGCGTGAAACAACTTGAGGATGGAACAAAAATGGACCTATTATTCTTTGATTCAATTAAGGGCACGGACTATATTCAATATGCTTTTGCCAAACCATATATTTATCTGTGCTGTTGGGAGGGAGGGTGGGACCACTCCTAAGCGAGACCCAGCCACACCAACCTGCAATAAAAGGAACGAGTAGTTCCTTCACACGGACGCGAACTGGCTCAGTTGCACAACATCTTGTACACAAGTAAAACGATGCCAATAGCACAGAGTTATTTTTTGTGATGGCCACAGATTTTCATCGAAATTAGCAGTAGAGAAATGGACTATCTGAAATAATGCCACTTAGTAATGTGACGTTTTTCCCCCTCTAGATAAGTCCAAATTACGGACATACTGCTCCTCATATTTGCCCAGATGGTAAACTAGACACATTGGTTGGAAGTGAGGTTTAAAATTGGCAAGCAATTAGAATTTCTGTCCTACTAAAATAAAAATGTCAAGTGGCCTGTTAATAATTTTTCATTTTCAAAAGACCATGAAACCCTTTTCTAGCTTGTCTATCCATATTATTTGAAAAATGTAATCTGCATCGTTATCATTAACGACCACCCTGTGTGGAATGAGCGACCAGTGACTCGAGGCTGCCATCAGAACTTGTCAGGATGACCTGTGTGGCCTCGCTCTTTACTGGCAGGTCAGGTGAACCCTCATCTTCTGCCTCCTCGTCCGGGTCTGGCCCTAAACCGCTCGGGGACGTGCAAGAACTGCAGCTGGAGAGCTGAGTGAGGCCTGCGGCCCGGCCGAGGCCTGCAGCAGCCCCTCGGCAGACGCTCCGCTTGGCGTTGCTTTTGTCTTTCATCGCTCTGTCTCTCTCTGCATTTTGTTTCCCCTCGAGAGTCATCTTTGCTGAAATGCAAATATTCAGTTTTCTTCCTCACATAAACTTTTCTGTTTTGCTATATACTAGTTGGTTTTGGCATGTATGTTTATAAAGTTGTTTCTCTTTCAACTTTGGATCTCTTCCATGATAGGACTCTTTAAGGGGGGCGGGTAACTTTTAGATTTTGAAATAATTTCAAAATTTCTGAAAAGCTGTAGGAATAGTACAAAGAATTTCCAATATACCCTTTACCCAGATTCTCCAATGGTTAAATTTTCCCACGTTTGCTTGATAATTTTCCTCTGGCAGATACCCATATTAGGTTTTTGCTTGAATCATTTGAGAGTAAGTTGCAGCAGGTTGCCCTTTGATCCCTATGTACTTCAGTGTGTATCTGGCTATGGAAAGTATTGCACGTCAGTGCTGAAATAGAAAAAGCAGATAAGCAAAAAGCAGGAAACTAAAATCCATCTGGATTCTTACTATCCAGAAATAAACTTTATGCTGTATATTCTCCCAGTTCTTCTCTATGCATATATTCAAATGTCTTACACAAATGCAACATTATATGCACAATGTTAAGTCCTGCTATTAGAGGACATAGTGCCGCCGGAGAGCTCTGGTTCTGCAGTCAGCCTGGGTTCAGATCCTGTGTGTACTACTCACTATCTGTGTTCATTTCCTGTGGCTGCCTTAACAAATGACCACAAACTGGGTGGCTCCACACAACAGAAATTTATTCTCTCACAGTTCAGGAGGCCAGAAGTCTGAGATCAGAGTGTTGGCAGGATTGGCTCCTTCTGGAGCTCTGAGGGAGAACCTGCTCCATGCCATTCTCCCCTAGCTTCGGGTGGCTGCCAGCAGCGGTCGGCTTTCCTCGGCTTGTAGACACAGCGCTCCTATCTCTGCCTCTATTTTCACATGGACATTTACCCTGGAGCCCAGTGTGTCTCAAATCGTTCTCTCCTTTCTCGCATACCTGTCAAGGATGAATCCAGGATGATTTCATTTTGAGATTATGAATGACCTCTGCAAAGATCCTATTTGTAAATAAGGGCACATTCTGAGGTTCTGGGTGGACTTGAATTTGGGAGGACACTATCTCACTACACCATGTTCATGGGTCAGGAATTTTACCTCTCTCTCTCTTTTTTTTTTTTTTAAATTTGGGCAGCATCCGCAGTGCCTTTTTTTTTTTTTTTTTAAATTGGCTTTTTATTTATTTATTTATTTAGCTTTTTGGTATGTGGGTAGCTCCCTGACTGGGAATCGAACCCAGGCCACAGCGCTGACAGCACCAGCGCTGAAGCCTTAAGCCACTACACCATCAGGGAACTCCCAGGAATTTTTCCTCTCTGAGTGTAAGTTCCTGGGATGTTTTAAGGGTTAAATGTGATAACACACATAAGGGTTAGCACAATACCTGGACATAGGAAGCATTCAGTAATGCCAGCTATTGATTATGGCAATAATACGACCATTACCTAATTTATTCAATCAATGACCTATTGGCTATTTAGATTCCCCCCTCCCACTTTTTCTTATTTTTGAAATATTTTTTTCATATTCATGATTATTTCCTTATCATAAATACCTTGGCATGGTTCTTAAAATTCTAAGTCTTCTCCTTAACAATTCCTTTCTTGAATTGGTTTTATGATTGATTTTCGTTGTCTATCCTGGGAGATCATCTTTTACGCAGCAGTCCAGAAATCTGTCTTAGTTTTCCTTCCTGGAAATACATGCTACACGAAAGGTCTGATAGTGTTGATACCTGTTTTCTAGATGATTCTGCTCCTGATGGGAACACAGCAGAGCCTGGGAGGAGACACGCAGCAGGATGTATGTCATTGAGGTCCAGGGCCTGGCAGGGAAGGGAGAGGCACCAAATCCGAAGCAAAGCCACTGGATTCAGCAAAGTCATTTTGAACACTCAGGTAGACGGTAAACCACAACCACCATGGCGGGAGAACAGCCCACCACACATAAAAGCCCAGAGCTCCAGCTGACACTCTGGTGTTCACATCTTAATGAGAAATTGCTCAGCAGTTCAAACGTCCTGGTTCAAAGCCCTCACCACACGCAGAGGAACCCGAGAGGCCATCTTTCCGGGGTAACCCTCAAGCCACAGCTGATCCAGCTGCCTTGTCCATCCTGCTCTGTCCCTCCTCGGCCTCCTCTTGGGCACAGAGGGGAGGTGGGGTAAGAAGGAAAAGGGCCATGTGCAGTGTTCCTTGCCGTTTGGCCTTGAACTTGAATTCTGCTCTTTATTATGCCAGAATGCAGAGAGGTTCATACAAATGCACCAGCAAACCAGGTCAGAAATGAAATGACAGAAGGCCGGTGCATGAAGGCACTGGCGTGGACAGTTTTCTCCTGAAGCAAACGCACAAAACTTTAGTCGGCTTCTTTGGACCATGATTAGAAAATAGCACCAAGGGAGTTGACCACAAATGGTATTTAAAAACCTCTCTTGATGGGTCGGAGAGCCCGAAACAAAGAAATACCCTCCACACACTCACACATACACACCAGTTCTACTCCGCCTCCCACACAAAACTCTTTTTCTTTTGATTGATGTTCTTCCTCTAAAATAATGTTTGAAATCATTCTAAAAAGTCATGAATTTGGAGGTGAGTGGGTTAGCTCAAAAGTCTGTATTTAGCTTTGCAGCAACTGGCTCGTGAATACTTGTTTTTATTTTGATTGTTGTGGGTTCGCACCCCTGGAGTTTCGTTTTGACTTTTCGTGTTTAAATGAGTTTCAAAATGAAACTCATCCAATTGTTAAATTTTCCCCCAAGTTTTCATTTAAAAACGGGAGGCTCTCTCATTCCGTAGGTTCTATTAGTTTTTCTCTGGAATTCCTCCTCATTTCCTCCAGCAAGCTTCCTTCTACTGTGTGTCTAGTCCCGTCTTTCTCTGGTGCCTGGGAAACAACGAGCAGAGGCCACGGGATCGTCCTTGGTTTAGGCGTCAAAAAAGCTGAGCTCATAGTCTTGCTCCAGGGTGACAATGCAAAATTGAGCAGACCTGTGCCTCAGTTTGCCCGTTGGAGAAATGGGATGCAACTGAGATCTCTTCTCTATTTTTTAAGGGTGCCACGACCATAAACCCAAGTTGAACTTCATTGTCAACGAAGGCACACTATTCCTCCTAAGTAGAATCGTCGTTATAGGAAGGCACTCATCACCCAGAGGTTGTTGTAAGTGCTAGAACCTCCGGAGCCGACTACTGGGAGCTGCAGAATGAATCCTGCGACTCGAGAAAGGTGCAGCTGTGGACAGTGACTGACTGGCCAAGAGAAGAATTGCTAAGCCAGTCTGTGAAAAGGTAATAAGGAGCGTGAGCTAACTGACACTACACTTCCTCCTCTATAATCACAATTGATTGCTTTTTAAATTTCTGTTAAACATTGTGCAAAATGTTTAATAAGCTCCAGCCATATTCATCTTGTATTCATTTCCTATTGATGCTGTAACAAATTACCATAAACTGAGTGGCTCTGAGAACAAAGCAGATTTCTTACCTGACCTTTCTGGAGGTCTGAAGTCCCACGTCAGTTTTATTGGGCTCAAATTGAGGCATCGCCGGGCTCTGCGCCTCCTGGAGGCTCCAGGGAGAATCTGTGTCCTGCCTTTTCCAGCTTTTAAAGGCGTCGCTCTTTCCTCTCAAAAGAATCTTTGTGATTACGCTGGGGCCTCCTAGATAATCCAGGATAATCTCTCCATCGCAAGGTCCTTGTCGTCATCACACTTACAAAGTCCCCTTTTGCCATGTAAGATCACAACTTACTCAGGTTCCAGGGTTTCAGATGTGAATGCTTTGGGTGGGCCCATTAGTTAGCCTGCCACCAGCTATAAAGGAAGGGACCCAATTGCCCTTGCTCACTGTTGGTCCCAGTGATTAGCGACACGATAGCACACACTTGATTCACGTACATAGAATGAATGGAAGAAATAGATTATGCCTGCTCTGGGTAGTTTGGTTTATCAGATGCTTATTGAGCACCTTCTAGAAACCAGATCCCAGGCATGCGGGGCTGTTCGGGAGCACACAGCCTGATAGGCAGAGAGTCAAGGAGAAAACTGAAAGGAGCAAAAGTCAGCCCTGGGGGAGCAGAGCCCAAGAGGCAAAGGACACCATAACGATTGTGTTTTGTACCTTGCAGTGTCTTCCTTTAACTATTGGCTGCTGTTTTCTTTAAAAAGTCTTTGAACACATCACCTTGGCAAGTGTGACTAATCGTATTTGGATTTATTGTTTTTATTCTAGTTGTTTTTGCCCTGGGTACTCTTCTGATGCATTGAATTTCTACTAAGAATTATTAAAAGAATCAATAACTGTGTCTCTGCAGAACCCGCCCCGTTCCCCTCCAGCCCCACCACGTGCCGTGCTCAGGGAAAGCTCAGATGGCTCAAAGAGGTTCGAAGGACAGCTCGGCAACACAGAATAGGTTAAATGGGTTTTCTGAGCCAGCCTGGGAACCTAAGCCCTGTAGCTCACTGGTTTTATGTGTAAATGTATTTTGAATTTCAAATAGTGCCGTACACATGTGACCTTTCAGAATACAACCTGTTAGCAAGTTATAGATAGCCTGTTGGTGCACCAATGTCCAGAACCTGAATTTCCCTGGCTAAATTCAGAACAACTCAGTTGAGTTACAGACCACTATGTGGTTTAAGGCCCTTTTACACAAAGCCTTCTGGGTTTCATAAGGGCTGTGCAGATGCCGGCCTTCTAAGGAGCAAACCTGTGGTGTCCTAGACCTGGGGCTTTTTGCATGTTCCCTACCCCCAATAGTCTGAAACAGAGTCCACTTTGTCTAGTTCAGAGGTGTCCAACCTTTTGACTTCCCTGGGCCACATTTGAAGAAGAAGAATTGTCTTGGACCACACATAAAATACACTAACGATAGCTGATGAGCTAAAAAAAAAAAAAAAAGAAAAGAAAAAAAAAAGAAAAAAAAATGGTCTGTGCATAACTTTCATACTGTTTTAAGAAAGTTTACAAATTTGTGTTGGGCTGCATTCAAAGCTGTCCTGGGCTGCAGGTTGGACAAGACTGATCGAGTATACGAGCAGCCAGCTTGGAGAAGGAGGTCAATGAGAGGCTGAGGAGTGAGTGCTCCAGAGGTGGGACCTAAGAGATCTGACAATTAAGTTCGGGAATTCATCCTAGAAAAAGTGCTACATACTTCATTGCTGAATGTCACTATGGTCACCTTCGAAGTACTCCCCTTGGGAAGCTATGCACCAATGCCAGTGCCTAGTCCACCCTTCAAAACAATTCTGGAACTCTTTTCCTGGAATGGGCATCAGAGCTGTCGTCTATGACCCTTGATGTCCTGAATGTCACCAACATGTCTTCCTTTCAATGTTTCCTTTATCTTTGGGTAAAGGAAAAAGTCATTGGGGGCCAGATCAGGTGATTAGGGAGGGTGTTCCAATACAGTTATTTGTTTACTGGCTAAAAACTCCCTCGTAGATAGTGCTGTGCGAGCTGGTGCATTGTAGTGATGCAAGAGCCACAAGTTTTTGGAGAAAAGTTCAGGTCATTTTGATCTAACTTGTTCATGCTGCCTTTTCAGCACTTCCAAATAGTAAACTTGGTTGACTGTTTGTCCAATGAGTACAAATTTATAATGAACAATCCCTCTGATATCAAGAAAGATCAGCAACATCGTTTGGACTCTTGATTTAGATTAATGGAACCTTTTTGGTCATGGAGAATTGACTGACTTCCATTGTGCACTCTGATGCTTTGTTTCAGGGTCTTAGAGGTACACCCATGTTTCATCACCAGTGATAACATGGCCCAACACATCGTCTTGCCTCTCCAAAAGGTCTTGGCAAACTTCAATTCTCCTTTGTTTTTGTTCATCAGTGAGCTCCTTAGGGACCATTTTTGCACACACCTTTCTCATGCCAAGATTTTCAGTTAGCATTTTCCTGCTTCTCTATCGGTGTTTACTTGCTCTGCTGTGCTTCCCACAGTCAGCCAGTGATTTTGACGCCCAATTCAGCTATTTTTTGCAATGTTTTCATCAGTTCCGCATGTTACTGGCCACCTGGGCCTGACTTCATCAGTTTCCTTCCTCTCCCCTCAGAAAAATGTTTAATCCATGTGTACACTGCCATTTTCTTCATGGCATTATCCCCATAAACTTGGACTCACATGTTCCTGATTTCATTTCTATTCTTGCCAAGTTTAACAAGAAATTTAATGTTCGTTTGTTGCTCTGATTCAAGCTCTGACATGCTCGTGACAGCACACAAAAACACGCAACAACAATAATGAACGCCACTCAGCAAGACACTGCCACATGTGGACACGAAAACAGCTGTGAGACACAGATATGCTAAGGTCATGACACCTTCCTGCACTGCTGCCAATGTTAAGTGTGTGGTGGCAAGTTCGTGAACTACTAGCTGTTGGTAAACAGGTCATGTCCACACATAGGTCACTGAAAAGGTGAGGGCCGTGTGGTGTTTGCAAACCCCCATTCTCCCCCGAACCCTACACCAAGGACACAAGGCTCTTGCCTCTTTTTGGAAGGCTGATGGGTCCTCTCAGAGTTTGAAGGGATGCCTCTGTCGTTCAAAGGTATGAATTAAATTGTGAGCACATTTGGTTCAAGTTTAGTCCTGAAAACTTTTCGTCCACAGCTTCTCGTGTCCTATTAGCTGATAGCATTCCTGAGCACGAACGTTTCTGTGCTGCTGACCTTTTGGTGGTGAATGTTGGAAACAATACAAAGTGCTAATCCTACACACCTGTTTTCAATTCTGCCCACATGAGCTTCAAGTAGGAAGTTTATTCACCCTGAATATTTCTGCACAGTTTTCAAAACCTGTATTTTTCCATGCTGACACATTTCTGCTTGTCAGCACCTAATTGAGTACACACACACACACACACACACACGCACCCCCCAGTGTTCACAGCCTGCCACGTATGTTCTCAACGGGAGGAATGGGTGAGCGTGAGCCACGGCGACCACTAGATGGCAGTATATGAAACACTCCTAGTGAGAGCAGGTGAATGAAGTTTGGGGACTTGCCTAAAACTGGGGTTGCCAGATTTTAATTTGTAAATTTTTTTTAAAAGAAGAGTGGCGAGGTCCTTAGGCTTGTCAAGTTATTATTTTGCCAATGAACATAATTAAGCTATAGATCAACTTCCACTGCTTCCTAAGAGAAACATCTTAACCACAGAAAAATAGAAAGGACAGAATCTCAAGACAGGATTGTCTTCTAAACTAATAAATGTAACTTTGTGAAAAACCCACCACATAGTCCTTTGGTTCTCACGTCGATGGTGACCAGTGAAAGGGTCATGAACAAGCATTTGGGAAATAAACCTATTGAAAGTTTTACAATTCCAGATGTGTTCCCTGAGTGGAGTCAAGAGGTTTGGGCTTACACTATCTTATCTCCGAATTGCCCCTCAGACCTAAGTATGGTTTTCCATCCAGAGGCACAAAGGATAAGCCTCAACTGCCGTTCAATCAAACTGGGTCTGATAAAACTCACTAAGAAGTGTGTGTCTAGACGAGCACGCACACACGCTGGCTGCACTGTTGCTGAGCCCCCTTCCTCATCATCTGGCTGCCTCGGTCTTCCCCTCTTTATCAGTGTCAAAACTGATCATTGCTAAGCCTCGCTGGTCTTTGGGATGGGACAGTCTAGTGGAACTTCTGCTGAGCCGGCCTGTGGCCACTCCATGCCAGTCCTAGCCTGCTGGGTGAAGGCCACGCCACCCCAGGCCCTCCATCTTGGCACCTTGCACTAACCTACCAGAGAGTTCCGCGGTAGAGCATGGGCCCTATCTGCACTTCCCCTTCCTGTGTCATAGGTAGGGTGCGACTAGGCACTGGTAACAACGTGCTCAACACTAAGTAACGAGGCAGGTTATGAGCGTTCAATCAGAGAGGGCTTGGGCAAATCACTTCCCCTCTCTAAGTCCGGTCTCCTCCTCTGCAGATTGGGAGAAGAAGGGCGTATACCTGTGATAGTCGCTGCGAGATTAAGTGAGGTAATCTGTATTAAGTGCATAATACAGTGCTTACCATGTGCACAATAAGCAGAATGTCATATTAATAATAGAATGAGTTTGGGTGCAGGTGCTCCTTTCTAAGGCAGGCAGGATTGGTCACCCCCCCCCCCCCAATCTGCCCTTCTTTGCAATGAGAATGCTACACACCATGTTTTGGGAGAAATTTGCTCCCAGTAAATCGTCAGCCACCTCTGAGCCTTCGATTTCCTTTTGACAGCACTTACTTTGTAGCTGGCCACAACACTGACAGACTGGGGTGTCGGCAGCCTGAGGATTTGGTTCTGCAGCACAGTGCAGAAGACCTGGACTGTATCCTAGGATCCCCACAGCCCTGCTGACTCTTAGGGGTGGCAGTTACTTGGTATCCAAAGGTCAGGGAGTGCAGTTAATATTTTCCTTCATTCACTATATTTAATTCAGTAAAAGGTCCCATAGCAGGTATTTCCCCGGCAAAACCATGCAGCTCCTAGTGAGGTCGTAGAGCACAGAGAAAACTCCAGATAAGCAAACACACTGAAACTGATACTACGACAATGGAGTTGTGGAATGACTAACCCCAGCCTAGTTAGGAAACCCCTAGCTTGTCACTGCCTGGGATCGGCAAACGCAAAGGGGTCCCTGCAAGGCTGTGCTTGCACTGCCACCTAGTGGTCCCAAAAAGCAAGACGCAGTGTGGGAAGGCTGCTGGACCTCACCGTCAGAGCCAGCTTGCACAGTTATCACCAAGACTCAACAACTTCCTCATAGAACTGGTAAGATGGACAAATAGCTCTGCAAGCTATTTCAATAATTTAATGTAATGTCATTATTCCCGTAAAACACTGAAAAGTCTGTGAGTGTCAAGTTGGGGACCAAAGCACCAGCCCAGGAGTCTGAAGGCTCGTTTGAGTTACTAGCTCACCAGACAACTTTGGGAAGTAGCTTAAACCTTCCACTTTTTTCTGAGAGAAATGGAAGTTAACAAAGCCCAGAGTTTAAGTGGCTATGAAGTTCGCATGTGAAGCCCCTTTGAAAGCTGCAGGGTGTCCTCCCCTTTCTAACATCCCGCTGCCCTGCTGCACCTGAGTGCTGCTTTTCCAGGCCCTGATGTCCACACTGGCCTTCAGTACAACCAGCCAGCCAGCAAGGGCAGGAGTCCGCCTCCTTGATAGTGCTGAGAATGGAAAGCAAACAAAAAACCAGACCAAACCAGACAGAGGCGGGGGTGGGGGAGAGAGTGTAAAGGAGAGGACCCAGGACATGCTCATGGAGAGAGTTAACAATGGAAGGAGGCAAGGGTGACCTCTGCCATTCCCAGCCCCCCGCTGCCCTGTGCCGTATACCAGGATAAGACTTTACGAAGAAGACAACACACCCGCTGAGGTGGGTGGACAAGACAGGACATACTGAGTTTACGGTGGTGATGAGCCCCCAAGGTTGTCTCCCCAGCCTCAGCTTTCCTACATGACCTGGGTAGATGCACCTTAAGAACACACTGTGGCCAGTCCGGCCCCTCTCTGATCTCTGAGACCCTCCCGGGAGCTGAGATTGTGCACACCTGCCCCACTCCCCTCAGCTCAGCCCCCTGACTCTGCTCTTCTTGGGGCTGGTTGCAGCTCAGTGTGTGCCCCTTGTCCCCAGCTGGTATCTAGGGCAGAGGTCTCCAAACGTGTTTGATTATGCACCCTTGTCCATAAAATCATTTTAAGCACAGACCTCACCATGCATGTTTACTTAAGTATACAAGGGCTGTCCAGAAAGTATCCAGTCAGGTAAAATGAAAAATAAAAGTGTTTGTGGCTGAACTGTTTTCAGCCTGCCCTCATTACAATGCAGCATGTGGAGCTTGCTGAAAGGCTTCTCTGGCATCTGAGTGCTGCCTGTACTGGGAGGGGCTTGCATGAGGTCAAGTTCGTTTGTCAGCTTAGTGGGAGGCCAGGCGGGGCCAGGGGTCCTTGCCCAGCATCTCTGTGAAGCCCTGAACTCCTCTTTTCTCGCTGTGCAGTGGAGGAGCTGGACGAAGTACTCTCCGAGATTCCCCTTACCTCTAACTTCTCTGGTGCTCTCGGATGGAAAATGGACGTCTTGTGTGGGGGGAAGGGAAAGGTCTGAGAAAGACTTCCCACGCTGTAACGTGGCGTCCACGTGGCCCCTTGCCCGGAGGACACCCCGGGCCCCCCACAAACTGCGTCCTCCAACTTCTATGCACATGCTGTTTGTTCTAATTTAACGAGCATATAAAAAGTCGATCTTTCATTTAATTCCTGAATTTTAGGAAAATATTCTTTATTTCTGTAGACTCCTTGGTTTTCCCCTGTTAGTGGGATTGTTCCCTTGAATCAGCTACTTTAACAACATCAGGCAGTGCTCACATGACCTTGTCCAGTGTGGGTGGTTTTCTCCTCAACAATTAAAGCAGAGTTTTACCTGCTTTATAGTGTATAGTCCCTGATACACAATACTGAAGAGATAGGTTCAAAATGCTTCCTAAGAGTTAGTCTGCAAATATCCTTTTTGCTAAGTTTTAAATTGTATCAAGTGTTGCATATGCTCACAAGGGAGCATTTACAAACTTGCCGTGAGTTTGCTGCCTCGAACTTGTAGCACAGGGCAGTGAATTCTCACTGTCCCCTGGATCAGCCCTGCCTGAAGGTCAGGGGCCACATCTCATACATCTTGGCTCAGGGTTGTCCCAGTTTGATGAACTGAATGGATTTTTAGTAAAGCGGAGTTCACAAGTTCATTTGGTGTATGGGTTACTACCTGAATAACAGCTCCAACAGAATACTGTCCCCTAGCAGAGCTGACGTTTCCGCGTGACATGTTCCTCATGGGTAGGCAGAAGTTAGAAGAGCTCACTAAGTCCTCACTAATAGGTAGCAGGAGGAAAAAGAATCCTGGGAGCCTCTCAGGGTTCTGGTGAGTAGTCCTGCTCCCTTCTTGGTGTTTTAGCAGATCCCCACACCACACCAGCCGTATGGGGTGGGAAATGGCCACATATGAGTATGTAACTGGGCTGCCTTGGTCCAACCTCCTTGGCAATAGAGAAAGACTCTTCTCACACCATCCTCCACCTTAAAAGCAAATGTATGTCCTGCATTTAGTCTCCAGGAGTTTGTGCTTTTGCGTGTGACTGGATATAAGTGTCATCACTAGGTCCCACCAACTCCTCCATCATTGCCTCTAATCTACTATCGTATGAGTTAGAGACTCCTACCTTTAAAGATTTTATTTTATAGAGCTCTAGTGATGTAAGAGGATAAGAGATCATCTACCTGCTTTGTCCAACACAGCAGCCACGTGACTAAATTTTAAACTGTTTACATTATGTTTAAACATTATTTTAAAACTAAATTTTAAAATTACGTGAGAAACTTTAAAACTTCGTTTCTCATTTGCACTAATCATATTTCAAAGACTAAATGGAGACACAAGGCTAGTGGCTACCATACTAAAAGTGCAGAAGTAGAACATTTCCATCACCACAGAAATTTCTATCAGACAGTGCTGGTAGACAAAAGCCCTGATTTTAGAAACAAAAGAAGAGATTAAATGCTTCACTCCAGGTCGATGACTGAACTATGAATGTTACCCAGTTTTCCATACTTGAAAGTTACTCCTCTCTTCACTACACTTGTGACATAAAATGCTGGGGAGAGTTTTTTCAGGGGCACGTTACACACCATGTAGGCAGTGTGGAGAGCCAGGTAGGATGAGTCACAGGTGATGAGAGTCCATCAGGGGATGGGTCAGGCAAGCCCAGAGGCAGGGCGTGTGTCACCCACATCCATCTTCCCAGGGCCCGGACCAGGCCTTGAATCCCATCGTGCCAAAGGAAACAAGAGGAGCAGGGTAGCACCAGATAGTTAGGGAGGGCTGGAGCGTTCTAGCCGGGATCTTCAATAAGAAGTAGGTTGTCCCTGTGCCAGCGTTTCACTGTCTTCTCTTGGCCCTCCAAATTCATGCTCCACACTCTGGGACGCACGACTCCATTTTTGGATCTGTTAACCTTTGCCTTAGTTTCTATTATATGAAACATGGTAAAGAATTTTGACCCATTATGAAAACACAGCCCAAGCATAGGTTAAAAGTTTTGTTCTGTTTTATTTTGAGTAGCTGCAGAGTGGAGCCATAGGAGGAGAACAGAGTAGGAACTCAGAAGACCTGGGTCTGATCTCCAGCACTCTGGTCCTGGGTACCTCACTTAACCTCAGTACCCTCACGTGCGAAATGGGACAACAGTTAGGATTCCTTGTTAGGATCGTTGAGGAGATCAAGTGAGGTAATATTCAAGACAATTATGTGCAGAGAGCTCTGTACAGTTGTTAATTAGTTATTATCTTTATTATTGTTCCCTCATTTGGTACCTCTTTCCTAGCAATTATAGTTCTGGATTCTAGGTGGCCACCATTAGCTCAGGTTCACCAGATTTTCTGTGTTTGAATGACTGACGGATCTACCTCACATCCTTATTTGAAGATGATGTAGTCACAGCCTATATGGTTTTGTGAGCCAGCAAAAAATAGTTTAATGGCTCAATTAGCTCCTTGAGGAGATACATGGTGTCTGAGATATGCCAAATAAGCAGCATGCAATCTCTGTGGGGAGAAAAGAAGTCAGCAGACATCTTGTGAAGACATAGCTTCCTGCAGAGCCAGATGTAGTTCACATTTTCCTCTTGCTTTTTCCCAATAGCTGTGCTCAGGGGGGATAAACTTTACTTAACCTAATTAATTTTAATCACAGCTTTCAAATCTCATACTGTGAAAAGAATTACAAATTTGAATACATTAATAGAAGCCATAGTTTATGCTGTAAGCTAATCGTGAAATGTACATTTACATTTTCTGCATGAGTTTGCAATTACCATTAAAATAAAATTCTGTTATGTCCTTTTAAATTACCAAAATGTGAAGAGCAGATTGAGCCAGGTCCATTTATGTGCTAAATTACTAGAATTCTAAATTTCCAAGAATTCGACCGGTTCCTCCATTTCAGTTGCAGCAATAAATGATTTCCAGTCATCTGATCCAAGCTATTTGTTTTTAAATAATAATCTTTTATATTAATTGTGCAGATGTCTCACCTGCTTTAACAAGAAATCCTTTGAATTTAGTACAGAGAAATTACAAACACACACACATCTACAAACATATATATATATATATATATATACACACACACACAGACACATACACATATAGGTGGATTTAAATTTCCATGTCACTTTGCTTTTAGGTTCCATGTAGACTTTTATTGGATGGATGGATGGATGTAACTAAATGCTACCTGGTTTCTCAAAGGATCTGAGGCAGTTTAGAGGAAACACAGAGGGTATAACAAAATTTAATAACTAGTTCCCAAATTAGAATGGCAAGACATCTGCAGATAAGATCAAGGCTTCTATGTGTGTAGGATTTTGCAGTTTCTTGCCTCCTTTCACACACTTCTCTCTTGGTCCAGAGGTGGGCAGCACAGGTGGCATCATCTCCACGTCACATGTGAGGGGCAGAGAGCTTGCAACTCCCTCGCCTTCACAGGTGAGGCTCGTTCACTAAGAGGGCTCCTGGCACCTAGAAACACAATTTTTGGATTATGAAAACCCAGTGAGGAGGAACAAGTGGGTACAGGCAGTGACCACATGCAAACAGTATCGTGATATCTGAATATTAGTGATGCAAAATATTGTGGGGGAATGCTCCTCCATAAATCACTGTGAAGCTTCAACCTGTTCATTTGATCACCTGGCTGAGCTCATTTTGACTTTGGTTTCCAGGAAATATTTCTTACCTAATTATGCCTGAGAATGTTCCTAGTATATCACTATTTCTCTCACAACGCCCAGAAACAGCACCTCACCACAATAACAGCGATAGCAGCTGTCAATCATTGCTTGCTCACTACGTTCAAGACACTATGTCATATGATGGGCCTTCCCATTTAGTTCTCCAGCCTTTTTTCTCAGGTAAACATTCCATTTCTGCCTAAATTTCTATCCAAGGTGGCTGTAAGATGCCCACCAACCAGTCTGCCTACCTCTGCATGTGCCAAGCCCTGTTGGACCCCTGGATGGCCTACAAAGGGACAGATTTCCTTCAGGACCAAGAGAGCCAGGCTACAAGAGTGGTCCAGCTCGTTATCAGGCCTCCTTTAGATGCCAACTTCTTGACCTCCTGGCCTGGTGCTTCCTTCATTCATAGCTGACACCACTTGCTTTTGGATTCAGATACTGAAAGACCTGACCCTAGGGTCCCTAAGTCCCAGGCACAGAGCCCAGATCTTATCCATCCTTGTAAGGGACAGCAGACCGCGTGTGGTCCCTGTAAGACCTGGGCTTTCAGATCATGCAGACGTGGGTGTGAACTGTGGCTCTGCAGTGTGCCTGCGGGGAGGTCGGGTGGTTTATTGAACTTGCCTGCACGTCTCGTTCCTCATCTGTTAGCCGCGATTTATAGTCTGCTTTGCACGGGCTTCGGGTGAAGACAAAATGTGACACCTAACGGTACCCGGCACAGTGTTCAGTGCCCTGACTGCAAGTCTCTGCCTGGGCCCCTGTCTCCTTTCCTTGTATCTTACTTAACTTAGTATCTTACTTAACTCCCATCGTAGGAGGTTCTGGGCCTGTTTTTTGAGCAAGTGTCAGCCCCCACCCCACCGTTTGTACCTCCTTCCCCACTTTCACTCTTCCATTCTAGGTTTGCGGAGCCAGCAGCCCTCCCAGGGCAGTACATCCCCTGTGGTTTGTCTAGGCTGGCAAGCAATCAAGGCTGGGGCAACGGTGCATTAGATTTCATTCCACAAAGTATGCTCCATGGACCAGCAGGAAAGGCATCACCTGGGAGCTTGTTAGAAATGCAGAATCCTGGGCCACTGAATCGGAATCTGCATCATCACAAGCACTCCAGTGATTCCTATGGACATCAAGAGTTGAGAAGCTCAGAATTGGGCCACCAAGGGACAAGGGCGCTCCAACTCACCACTACAGGGGAACATGGATTCTTCTTTCCAGGGATCAGCACTGATATCTGTGGAGCCCCCAACAAGTGTGTGTTCAAAACATGCATTAAAGTCCAATTTCTCTGGATAGGAATCCATTTTCTTTTTTTAGGTTGTCGAAAGCAACCTCTGAATCTCTTTCCCTAAGACCCACAGCTTACTTCCGGTTAATTTGCATGTCCCCGTGCCATTCAGGAAGGTCTCCTGGACCACGCCGACTCCAGCTCTTTCCCATCAGGGAAACGCAAACACACACAAAGGCATGCACACACAGACAGCCACACACACAAACGCAAACACAATCCAGAGGCCAAACCATTTCCAACCCCTGCACCTGAGCTTCTGTTGTCTCTTCTGCCTGGGATGTCCTTCGTGACCTTGTTTGGCTAAATTTTAGTCACCTTTTAAGTTTCATTTAAAGTGTCAGCTCAGTCTAAGCCACCATTTTGCTCTCACAAGGCCCTAAAAACACGCCATATGGTGGTATTTCTGTCATCACCACATTGCATTGCAAGTTCGGTTTAGGGCTTCATCATTTCCTGGAACACTGAGCCCAGCGAGGGCAAGACCGAGATGTATTTATTCATCTTTGTAACTGCAACACCCAGCACAGTGTCAGGCACATTGTAGGTGCCCTGAAAATTCGCTCTGCGTAAGTGGAAAAAAGCTTAGCTTGTTCTGGTGGCTTGGCTTTTGTCCTTTTAAGTTTAATCAGAATGAAATAAAATTACTGCAGACTCAGAGCGTTGGGGGAAAATTCTGTAAAACCTTGCAAACCAAGTGGAAAAAAACAGATCAAAGGGAAATTAGATGGCAATTTGTTTTTTAAAAAGTGCTGCAGTGCTATCTTAATTAGAGAATATTCTTCTCGCTGAAAATAGGAAATCCCAGGGAAATACTCGGTGTGTCAGCGTATCCCTCCTTAGGTTTTCCCAGCAGCTACGACAGGACCTGCTGAGCGGGCTTTGTGAGGGAACGCTCCGGGGACACAGCACAGGAAGACGCTCAGCTCCTGTGCGGCACTCTGGACTCGCAACAATTAAGCCTTTCACCCCCCTGGCCCTGCGGGGCACAGGCCTGGCATTATTGACTGGATTTGATGGCTGAGGTAGGAGGCTCTGAGCATAAATGACTTGCTCAATTTCACACAACGGGACTGTTACCTGCAGAATTCGGAGCTTTGGATCTTCTTCTCATCTCAAGCATTTTTTTTTCTACCTCAAAATGTAATCCCTTTTGACAACCATATGTCAAACCCAAAGGAGGCGGAGGACTGGATCAATGTTTTCTAGACTTTGGGATGTCCCCGATCAGTAAAACTGGTGAAACTGAGTTTAAGGATGAGTAAATTTAGAATTGTAAACTTTTTTTTTTGCTAATTAGGAATGCTAAGAAAATCTATTTAGGATTTTAGAATTGTCATTCAGGATAATAAATGTGGACATTAAAAAAGAAATAGGAATGATCTCAGGGTAAAGCCCTGCTTTTTAAATGAATACATTTAGCTTTCTGAACAATTCACCATATTGGTTTTGTTTTGTTTGTTGTGTTTTTCATTTCACAGCAGGCCAATAAAAACCAGCAATAGTTTGGAGTAGTGTTTGGGAGACATGAGCTTTGTAGATCTTTGATATACAAGATCCATGTGTTCTGTTGAAACCCCAGAGACACACATTTGTAGGAGGGTGAAAGTCCATGCCCAGGCCAGTGCCCTGCTTGCTCGCTGCCCAACGCCAGCAACAGGCACGGTGCATGCACACCACGGCTTTTACGGAGTCTCTGCTTCATGTGCAGCAGAGAGAGAACACGGAGGACTTGAAAGCCTTGACAGGATTCTCCCTAGTGAGTTTTAGGTGGGATTGGGCTAAGCCAAAGTTCGGAAGTGAGGACCTCATCCTGTGGTGTATCCTACTCTTTTTTTTTTTTTTTTTTTTCTTTTTGGTATGTGGGTAGCTCCCTGACTGGGAATTGAACCCAGGCCGCAGCGTTGACAGCGCCAGCGCTGAAGCCTTAAGCCACTACACCACCAGGGAACTCCCCAGTATCCTACTCTTATTTTTGCTTTGTCCACTCAAGAAAAACAAACAAGATAACGGTGTTGAGATGTGAACTTGGGGGATTATATGCTAAAAGGAAATAAAAACACACACAAAACTCTATGTACATTATGCAGGAATTATAGAGTAAAATGTCTAAAAATAATTATTGTGATGGGTTGAAGGAAGGGATAGATTTTTCTTTTGTTTTACAAGTTTTGTTACTGCATTTATATTACTTTTGGAATTTAAAGTAATTTTATAAAAATAAAGAAACGAGAAAAATTGAAGAATTACCTCTTTACTGACCTTAAAGAATGTCAACAAAATATCATAAAGGCAAAAAATAACAAATGTGTATTTTCTAAAGATGGCCATGACATGGCCACATCCTCTCTGACAAAGGACCTGAACACTCCTCCCACTGAGCTCTTCCCCTTGAACCCAGACCGGCCTTTGTAATGGCCTCAACCAACTGAGTATAGTGAAAGGACACGATGTCCCTTTTGAGGCTAGACTGTAAAAATGCCACATACTTCTGCTCTGCTCTCTTGGGACACCTTTTTGAATTCAGCTGTGTGCTATGAGGAAGTCTGAAGGAGCAGCCCACGTAGACAGCCCAACTGAGGACCCAACATCAACTGCTGGTCATGTTAGTGAAGAAGCCTCCAGATGATTCCAGCTCCAGCCTGAGTCTTCCCAGAGGAGGCCTCTCACCACGGGAACGTCAGCTGTGCCTGCTGGGCCTCAGCCAAATTCCTGACCCATAGAAGCCTTAATTCTAAGCATAATTAAATGGTTGCTTTATACCATTAAGGTTTGTTACACAGGAATATGTGTGTAGTATAATGCTCCTCTAGGAGAAACAAGCAAGAGCAAAAGAAAATCCCTGTAAGTTTATATATACAAAACATCTATGTATACAAAAACACCCCTGTACGTCTATAGGTGTGGATATATACTAAAATTTTTTTGTGTTAAAATATATATAACATAAAATTTACTATTTAACCATCTTAAAGTGTACAGGTCTAAGGCATTAAAGTACATTCACACCGTTGTACAATCATCTCCAGAACTTTCTCTGTCTTCCCAAACTGAAACTGTGTAGCTATTTAACACTAACTTTGCATTCTCACCTCCCCTCACCCCTAGCAACCACGCTTCTACTTCCTGTCTCTATGAATTTGATTACTCTAGGTACCTCATTTAAGTGGAATCATACAAAATTTGTCCTCTTAAGACTGGCTTAGATCACTTAGCATAACGTCATAATACGTTCAAGCAGACCGCAGCAGGTGTTAGAATTTCCTTCCTTTATAAGGCTGAATATTCCATTGTATGTATATGCCACGTTTTGTTTACGCATTCATCTGTCAATGAACATTGGGTTGTTTCCACCTTTTAACTATTATAACCCTGGGTGTGCAAATATCTGTTCAAATCTCTGTTTCTAATTCTTTTGGGTATACCCAGAGGTGTAATTGCTAGATCATATGGTAACTGATTTTATTTTTTGAGGAAGTATCCAACTATTTTCTGTAATGGCTATACCATTATACAGTCCCACCAGCAACACATAAGGGTTCCAATTTCTCTGTGTCTTCAACAATACTTATTTTATTTATTTATTTATTGGATAATAGCCATCCTAATGGGTGTGAAGTGGCATCTCATTGTGATATCTCATTTTGATTTGCATATTTCTAATAATTACTGATGTGGAGCCTCTTTTCAGGTGCTTATTGGTCATTTGTACATCTTCCTTAGAGAAATAAATATTTAAGTCCTTTACTCATTTTTAAATTTTTTTGTTGTTGTTTGTATATATTCTTTTAAGTGTGTGTGTATGGGTGTATAGGTATGAATGGATATACATATGTGTGTGTATGTGTGTGTGTGTGTATACATACATATATATGTGTGTGTGTATACATACATATATGTGTGTATACATATATATGTGTGTGTGTATACATACATATATGTGTGTGTATACATATATATGTGTGTGTGTATACATACACATATGTGTGTGTATACATACATATATATGTGTGTATACATACATATGTGTGTATACATACATGTGTGTATACATACATATGTGTGTATATACATACATGTGTGTGTATACATACATGTGTGTGTATGTGTGTGTGTGTATGTATATATATATGCTGTTCGTGTGTAATATGAAAAATAGAGGCATTTATGGCTGGGTTTTTCCCGGACAGCCCTTGTATACACACACACACACACACACACACACACACACACTCATACACAAGGCAGAGGCAGAGAAAAACAGCCAACAGAATGTTAACTCAGAGGGTGTGTGCTGGGACAGAAAAAAGTGAGTCCTCTTTGACTTCTGGGTCATGTCCTGGAGAGTTTCCTTGTCAACAGCATTTGTCACTAATTGAATAAAAATAAAAATTTCTAGAAATTATCAATAAAATGTCATTTTGCTTAAGTATCTCAATATTTTACTTAAAGGGTTTTTAATAGTACAGCCCCTCAAATGAAATAGTCTTGAGTGGATCCTCCAAGCAAATTTCAATGGTAGAATTTTAATGAGAAGAAAACTTCTCTTCATTTTTCTAGTCACAGACCCTTGGCCTGAGTTTTTCTCGCCACCATCCCCACCTCCGCCCCACTTTCTGGAAAGAGCTCAGACTAGGAAAGGAGCCTGCCTCTCTTTAAAGAGACTATTTGTTTCCATGGTAACTTGCCTTCCATATCTTCAGAGTTGTAAACTGGGAAATTCTATTAAAGGCTTATCAAGGCAGTTTCTTTTGAAATGGTGTCTGATATTAGCCGTTTGCTTCATTTACCTTTGCTGCCCAATAACCTTTTGAATTTGGTGATTGTTGCTATCAAATGGAGGAAGTAAAATAACACAATATGAAGCTGATTATAGTATGTCTGACTGGGACCACTGGGCACTATTTTTAGGTACCGTAGTGGGCTGTCAGATGGTGCCCCGTGGGTGACTGTGTGATTTGTGCGCCCCAGACCCACCTCTGCACTGAACCCCAGCAGCAGAGCCCAGCATCCAAGCAGAGCTGCTTGGAGATGCCCTGTGAGGTCAGCTAGAGAAGAAATAGAAAGTAGCTCTGTTGTCAAAAATGACTTCTATTGTTCATGGATTTCAAGTCTTATCTATGAAATTCTGACATGGACACATGGAGTTGATTATACCTCTGCTGTGAAAGCAACTGTAGTTCAAACAGGTACAAATTAAGCAAGTAACCAAATTACCTGAGGCTAATCATTTTAATGTTTCCAGTAGCATCTATGCTTAAAAAGCTTCATTTATTGATTCTTGGAATAGAAGGTTTTGGGTTGTTTTTTTATTGACCGGTATGATTGATATACACAAAATCTATGTGGTTTTTAATCTCTCTGGACCCTCAAATAAATGATATTTAAAATCAGTTCATAAACAAAAACAATCTCAAAAGGACCTTTTCTATTTAGAGAAGTGAACAACTTTGTTTGAAACAAAACAACACATTCTATTGGTTTCTTTTTAAATAAAAAAAAAGGCTAATTGCTGATCAATATATTACCCCTAACTTTAAACAGATTTCTTAGGTAAAATGTTAATATTTAAAAATAATATTTAGATTGGGATGATGCAAGATAAAGCAGATGAATGTGATATGGTTCTATAACAATGTGAATGTACTTAATGTTACTAAACCGAACACTTAAAAATGTTTGAAATGATAAACTGTTTATGTGTATTCTACCACAATGAAAATAATATTTAAAATTTTTCCATTGGAAAATGTGAAAGTTTCTGCAACTGTTAAAGAGCATAACTTTTTGATGGCATAATGAAAAAAATAAAAATTGTATATAGTTAAAGTGTACAACTGGATGTTTTGATATATGTATATATTGCAAAATGATCACCATAATCAAGCTAATTAATATATGCACCATCTCACACAGTTACCATTTTCTTTGTTTTTGTGGTGAGACCCCTTAAGATCTACCCTCATAGGAAATTCCAAGTGCACAACACTGTATTAATGCTAGTCACCATGTTGTACATTCGAGCTCCATAACTTATCCATCTTATACCTGGAAGTTTACACACTTTGACCAACATCTCCCCATTTTACCTCCCTGCAACCCAAACTCCACAACAAGGCCCTGGCAACCAACCATCCTACTCTCTGATTCTGAGTTTGACTATTTTAGATTTCACATATAAGTGAATTTTACCTAAAAAAAGAAGGCATACCCCAGAAGCCTATCTTAGACTGGGACCAAGGAAGGATTCCTGAGGAAGCACTGTGTAAGCTGGGACCTGACGGCTGAGTGTGGGTCAGCTCGGGGTGGACAAGGCACACGGAAGATGGCGGCAGGGAAAAGCCTCTCGCTGAGTGCTGGTATCAGGCCAGGCACACTTCCAGCTGCAAGTGACTGAAAACTGGAGTCATGTGGCTTATACAAGGGATGTTTACTGCTTCCTTACCACTGAGTCTGGAGAGTGTGACCTCAGGGTTGGTGGGTCAGCTCATCAAGGTCACTCCCACCCTCTGCTTCATCACCCGGACACGTGAGCTCTTTGTCACCATCATTACATGACAGTTCCATGCAGTAGGTCCTCACACAATGTCCCAACCAGGAAGAAGAAATGGGAGCAACAGGCTGCTTCCTTCTAGGCCTCCGTCTGGAAGGAGAAGGCTTTTCCAGACGTGCCCCAGCAGTCTTTCCCTCCACTGCCCACTGGCCACATAGAGGCTACTCAGCCACCCCAACCAATCTTTTTTTTTAACATAAACATTTTCTTCCCTTCTCCCTTTAAGTACCCTAGATGTTCTTTCCGCTCCTTTAGGAAGAAATGGTGTTTTCTGATAGATTTACAGTCACATGTTTCTCTGAGACCGACCAATCCTGATTCTTCAGGGTGAGGTGTCAGAACAGGTGAGCCCCATACCTCCACTGTGGCCCACGGTGAGTGGGGGGGTGCCGATTGCTGGGCACATGGCAGTCTGAGAGAACACCACCCTATATCCCACCTTTGAAAATGACCAAAGTCCTCAGAAGCCAAGGAGAGTCCATTGCAGGTAGCTGAGTTCTTCAGTTTTGCCTTCTCCCCACCTCACCTTAATCCATGTTCTTGGACAGAAGAGGCCTAAGGATATAATAAAAAAAGAAAAAGGAACTATGTAAGGATGAAGCAGCAAAAATTCCCTTATCTCAGAGGGTGGAGCTTTGAAAACTGAGGAGATCAGTTTTCCCGCCAGAAACAGTCCAGAAAACAGTCAAGCAAGAAGGCCATTTTAGGGTCCTGTGACCTGAAGGTCCTCAGTCTTTAGGGAAGGGAGAGACGAGACTGGCTGTAGCTTCGGGAGAAACAGGGGCCACTGCGCAGCAAGTGTAGAACAAAGACACTTTCGGACATACAAGGAATCAAAAAGTTTACTTCGCTTGTGCCTTTCTGAAGAAGCTGTTGGATGATGCATTTCTGTGACATGAGAGAGTAAACCATGAAAATGGAAAGACTCGAAGTTCAGGAAAGAGCTCCGGCCCAGGAAAGCAGCCAAGGGAAGCCACAGGATGGCAGCTCTGAGTGGGAAGTGGAGGTGCAGGACAGGGCGGCTGTACGATGGTGGCTCCGGGGGCAAAATGGGTCTGCAACTGGGTTTGAGAATATGAGAAATCATTGATAGGAGTCCGTAGTAAATCTGTTGGACCCCATTTATTTAAAAATGTGATAAACTTCACAGGCAAAAGAAAAAAGGCACCCTGAGTAACACATGGTTTTAAGAAAAATGCAGTATAATTATATTCATACATTACTTGGGTCAGTTGTGAACACAAGTTATACATTATAGTGATCATTAATGCAATATTGACTGAATCTAAAATTGTGATCTCACTCTATTGGGATGAAAGCATAGGCAAAACGGGAGAGAAGTGTGTAAGCTAGCTAAATCCTCCATTACCATAATATGAAGTCAGAATTTTGGTACACAAACTTGGCAAACCAAGAAGTAGCAGTATAAACATTGTTTACAAACAACGGGTAAACAGAAGAAAATGGACTGAGAGTAGTGGGTGGGGCAGCAGCTGTTCATTTTATAAAAAACAAACTTGATTTAAAAACTATATTGCACTGTGGATGAAAAAAAGGGGTTCCATGGAAAGTAACCTCACAGGGTGATCTGATCTTAAATCCTTAACTGGGTAGGTCGTGATGGGTAGTCACACCTCAGTCCTATAACTTCTTTAAGGAAAGGTTTTAAACCAGCCCTGTGCTTTGTTCTTGTGCATTTGGGTGGTTAACACACCTCTGAAATCCCAGGGGGCCCTTACCAGGGGGTGGTTGACCCTCAAGAGAGCACATACTCTTATTAACTATCCTGTAATCCAATCCCTGCCTTGCTTTCCCCCATCTTCCTTACCTCCTCTCCTTAATTTCAAATGCGTGTATCATCAGTTTGGCTCAAGTAAACTAATAAAAATTCTCTACAGGTTTGGATGTTTTTTACACTGACAGCACATATTACCTTAAAAAATTAAGTTCACCTTCAAAATGCATTTTAAAAGTCAGGCAAGTTGTTGAAATACTAGCTGAGGTGCATCCTGCCTCTGCCCTGAGGCTTTCTGCTATCCCGGACCTGTGGCCGGGCACGGTGGATGTGCTAGACCATCAAGACCTTTTTAAGAGCTGACCCAGCAGCCAGAAGTGAAGGAGGCCTCAGCATTTCAGGGCTTTGTTTTGCCCGCTTGTTAAACAGAGCCAAGTTCTGAGTAGTTTTAATTAAGCTCAAATTGTGAATGAAGGAGGGAGAGGGATTAAGAGAAGAGATGAAAACCCCATTCTTATTACAGCATGTCTTATCTACATTATTGCTTACATAGCTGTGATCAGCCCTATTCAACTACCACTGGGGAAATTACCATATGTAAATTTGAAATTTGAGATTATAAAAGGTCCTTGAATGCTCAATATGATTAGTGTTCAACCTAATCTTCAGGGATTAGTATTTATGCCAAGTCAATAACTGAAAGGATACTCCGTAAATGACTCACATATGTGTACATTTATGGTTTTACACAAATAATCACTACAACCTATGGTGATTAGAGTATTAAGTTCAATTACCACTTAGGTTTGGAGATAGCTGTTTCTCTCGGCGTCCCTCAGGTTTAATACAGCAAGACTTAAAATGGGTCATACGCTGTACCTGGGAATGCCAGCCACCCTGCCATTATATCCGAGACTCCACCACGCTGGTTCTGCAAAGGCACCCCTCATGCAGAGAAGGGGTGATGTGGTCCAAACCCAGGACGCTCCCTACAGTCCTAGAAATCTTCCATGGAGCTTGATTTTGACATTATCCACAGGACATTTACTGATTCCTAAATCAAGGTAACATTTTTAAAAGGCCTGTGAAGAATTTATGTTGACAATGTTATTGTAAATGAGAAGACTTAAATCTTCTGAAAAGAGGAATCACCAATTACACATTCAGTTCTATCTCCCCCCCAACATTTTGATTCATTCTTCTCTCATCATCAGCCCCTCAGTATGTATGACAGAAGAGATGAATTACCCTAGATAACATTAACAATACTGAGATTATAGGCATTTAAAGTTGGATCTAGGCCATCCCTGTGTTTGCTCTCTCCACAGTCTCCCAGCAGCAAGGCGGAGTCCCGTCTACCTCCCAGGTCTTTCCCACCAGGGACTTGCTATTCCCTCGCAGTCAGGGGTACACACTTCCCAGTTTCAGGCTCCAAAGCAAAGCTCATTGGATGAGTGCAGCTCCTCCCCTGCATCCAGAAGCATCTGGTGAACGCTGACGTGAGAAAAGGCAGAAATGTACTTGCTATCATTACATCTAGAGTTGGCATGCCTACCTTAGAATTACAAATAATAAAAACTGGAGACTGTCATGTCAGTGAATAGTCCGACCTTGTCACCATCATTATGGTTTTCTTTTTCTTCATATATTAAAAAAAAATCACTAAAAAATATAGCTATTCCCAAAGAAAAAAATTAAAGGAGCATATCCATATGTTCTTGAAATCAGTTTGCAGAGAACAGTCCTATAAAATGAAAGTCACGTTTTAATGGATAATAAAATGCCCTAATGGCCAGCAGAATAAGAGAATTCTGAACAAAGGTAAAAGAAATCTTTTAAGTAACAAATATTTAATACTTCTAAGTTCCATTTGGCTATTTTTAAGTAAAATGTCATTTCCCCCCTAATAAGCAAAGTACTGTGTTTGAGTGGGACAAATTTTACTGTTCTATTTTAATGAACCTGCTTCTTGCTCATCCAAGGAACAGTATGTGGAAAGACTGCCCACCTTTGCACTGTGACAGGTTGTTATTTACGGGGAATGGCAGGCTATTCAGATCCTAAATAAAGTCCAAAGGAACGATTATGGCAATGTTTAAACATTTCAGGCAGCAAAACTGGCTCAGGTATTAGCTTATTTAGGCAAGGAGGAAAATGCAGATTTCCTGTATTTTCTGATTTAGAGACCTGCCCAAAGGGTATGTGATTTCTGTTAATTTTAGGATTGACATTAAAACTAGCAGCATGTAGTTTTAATTGTGTTAACTGGCATGGCTACTACTGGGAAGAGCAGACTTGTGTGATGCCTCCTAAATGTGAGAATAAGTTCAAGTATCACCACAGTATTTTCTCTGGTCGTTTGTCATGTCCCTAAGTGGTTGTCAAGTGGCATCTACTGGCAGGACCTGAACAGGAGCACAGCAGGAATCTCCCCCTTTATCTACTTAAAGGAAGAAGCAAGCAAAGGTAAAGCTATGGTGAAGCTATGTGGGCATGAGGAGAACCTACCCTTCGCTTCCTGAGAGCTCCTTCGGTTCCTGGTTTGTGTCCGATCACTTATCACAAAGGTGCTTTGTTTACCCAAGTTTTCTGTCCACGTGTGTGTTCTGTCAGCTCACAACTCTATAAACTCAGTGTCTCAGGTGCAGGCAGATACTGGGATTTGGTTCTCATTGATTTACAAATTTGCCTGTTTCTTTTCCTCAAGGGGAGACAAGTAACTTCTCTGAAGCTGTCCTTACGTGCTTCACACCCAAACTTACTGGGGTCAACAGGGATGTGGAGCAATTGCCTATGGGCAGATTTATATAGCGATGATGTATCGTATCCTTTAATGGCTATATAGTATTATTACACGGTGTAACTCCATCGTAAGTTACTTAGCCCTGATATACAACCCTATTTGGGTTGCCTTTTTGTTACTTAATGCTGTGACAAACATAACTGTAGAGTAGATCTCTAAAATGTCTAATTTCACTTTTACTTTGCTTCCCACTTATGGAAGGGAGTGGTAGAAAAGACACAGTCCATACAGTCAAATATTTTTTTTGATTTTCTGATGTTTAGATATATCCCTCCCTATATAGAAAGGCAGTTTTTTTGTTGTTGTTGTTGTTCTTGTTTTAGCCTCCACTTCTCTAAAACCATTTCGAGTCGGCTTCTCATGATTCTCGAAAGCGTATCTCTGCATCTTTCCTGTCTTATCCTTATCTCCAGGCTTTGTGAATCCCAGGGATATGGCAGATTTCATCTGACTCCAATTCTGATGTGTGGGCTCCCCCTCAACTCCCCCTACACATACACAAGCAGGGTGTCCTACAATTAAATTCAATTCTGACACTATCTACTCAGAGATGGCATCAGATTCCATAAGTTAAGGATTTAGTCCTATAAGAATATTCTCCTGCCACCTCCATTTCTGACACCAATCACACATCCAGGCTGTCACCTGTGCTTCTGACTGATCAGCTAAAGATTAGGGGTTCCCACGAACCCTTCCTTTGATTTGATTAATTTGCTAGCAGCTCAAAGATCCCCAAGAAACATCTTCCTTACTAGATCACCCTTTTATTATAAAAGGATGTAACTCAGGAACCGCCGGTGGAGGGTATGCAGAAAGGGTGCGAAGCATCCACGCTGAGTGCACCACTCTCCCTGGACCTCTCTTAAGTGTTCACCGATCTGGAAGTCTCGGAGGCTTGTCCTTTGGGGCTTTTATGAAGGTTCTGTCACACAAGTATGACCAATTCAATCACTGGCTGTTGGTGACTGAATTCAATCTCCAGCCCCTCCCCTTCCCCGTCAGGAATGGGGTGGGACTAAAAGTTTCACCTTCTAAGCACCTTCGGGGCTGTGCCCTTCCCCTCTCTCTTTTAGCTGGGACGTGGATGAGCAGAGCTCTCATTTTACTTTAGACTTTTCTATGAGAAAGAGCTGCTATCTTATTTAAGCCATTATTTCTGGCAGCAGCTAACTTATATCCTAATGAACATCAGGACATAATGGACCGGTCACGAAGGGATTTTCTGGCATGGATGAAAACAGAAAGTCAAAGGGGAAGAAACCTTCAGCTTAGGCCAAGGACTCGTGTACCACTTCCTTAAGCCTCCTATACATAAAACGTGGAATCGTGAATGGGAAGACAGAATTATGAATAGTCTGAAAAGGAATTTTAAAGTAAGGCAATAGTTCAGGGATGTGCTAATAATATAACAACCTTAATGTACTGAACTAGATGTTTTGTAAGCATATACATTCTCCAATTTTATATACAGCTTGGAGAATATAAACATGTTTTCCAATCCTCAAAGAAACAACATCTGTTAAAAGATTCTCATGGTACATGCAAAAAAAGAACAAGAGTGCTATCAAATTTTGCAAGTAATGTGCTCATCACATTTTGGATGGATATTTAGTTAAGTATCTTGGTAGGAAACTGATTGAAAGTCAAAAGGATATGTGAAAAGGGAATATTACCATCTTTTTTCAACCATAAAAAAGTTATATCCATTTTCAGGTATTTTCAGTCTCTAACTTGAATGTAGTAAATGTTATCAATCAATTATTAATGTAGTCATTCCTGTAATAACTTACGAAAAGGTATCCATCCACAAAGAGAAACAAGCAGAAAGTCTGAAAGGTAATTGAATTTTGTAAATTACTTTTGCTTTTCTGAGGATAAATATTCAGCATTTGCTCAGTAATATCTGGTGCTTTCAAAGCAATTATCCTGCTGCCATATGGCATATGTAAGATATCACTGACCATTAAACTAGAGGATTATGCATGTATTTCACTACTTGGAAACATAAAAGCACTACGAAACTCAGATAGTTAAATATTTGTTTCTCAGAAAAGCTTCACTGAAAAAACTGACACGAAGAGCAGGTTATTTAAACAGAAGCTCAGTTTGGGTGGGTCCTCATGGCAGAGGGGGCACGAGAAACTCTGAGAGCAGTGACTGTCACTGATGGAAAAGGAGTGTTAAGTCCCAGTGGGAGGCAATACATGATCTGTCAACACAATCTTCTTTATTTCTGTGGGCACCTTTATACCAGGTACAATCACTGACAGAATCTATGAGATTTCACGTCAAATGCTTTCTAAAGATTGTTTTCATTTTATTTAAGATAGTTTTGCATACTTTTCTGTGGTGTAATAATCGACTTAGTCTTTCCGATTAAGGGGGACAAAGTTCAGCCACCCTGACGCTGCCTTTTGGGATATTGTTGTTAAGCTATTAAGAAATAAGATTCAACAAGAACCGTTGGCCCTCCCCCACTTTCCTACCTAAGAGATAGCAAAACCTGCTTCTGGAAGAAACTCTTAGGATTCTACCTTAGCTCAATTTGAAATTGAACACAGTAAATAGGAGGGATTCAGGCAGGGGCCTATTAGCTAGATAGCCCTGTGTGCCATTCCTTCTGAGCCGCCTAGCAAGAATTTGCTTACTATGTGTATTCTGCACTTCCTCAAATACCTGTAAGCACCCATTTCATAAGCACCTACTTATGAAATCCATTATCTTGCCCCCCACCTCTCTCCTTTGTCCAAAATGTCATATATAACCCATGCTGCCTCACAGGCTGTCTTTAAAATTTTCATGCTTATGTATTAAAATCTGATTTTTCTCTTGTTAATCTGTCTCTGTTAATTTGATTATTAGTCCAGCTTGAAGAATTTTGAAGGTGGGAGGAAAAATGTTAATATTTTTAGCCCCCACACCTATGATTTTGAGGAAGCAAAAAGCAGTTGCAACCTAAAGATGAAAAGCAGAAATGTTTTTCTTAAACTGATCAACCATATTTGTTGAAAACTACCATATTCATATTAATATGCTTCTTGCCAAGTCCAATCACATTTCTAACACCTAAAGTAATACAGACATAAACAGGCGTACTTTAACAAACCAACGCAAATAATTTTGTGAGCAAAGAATTAAATCTCTATAAAAACTAAAGTGATCTCAAACCTATGTTTTCCCTCAAAGACTGATATTGAAAGGTTTTCAACTATCATACAAATTATTTCATTAAAATTTCCTCTCAAATAAGTTAAAACAGCTATTCAAGAGAGAAAAATGATTTAAAAAGTATGGAGTTCATTTATGTAAAATTCTAGAAAGCAAAGCGTCAGGGGCTTGGAGCAGAGGGAGAAATAGATTGCAAAGGGACACGAGAGAACTTCTGGGAGTGATGGAAACGTTCAGTATCTTGGTTGCTGGGTGCTTTCACAAGTGTGTGCCTATGTCAAAACTCAATAAACTGCACGCTTTAAATGGATGCAGTTTATTGTACAAAAATTGCACCCCAATTAAAAAACAAAGACAGAAAAACGGGGCAAAAACAACTAAAAAAAGTGAAAAAAACCTGGGTAAAGCTTCACTGTCCTGTGGAGTGGAGAACAAGTCTGCTTTGTAGACCAAGCCAGAGTATCACTATTTGTACTTCCACTTCTAGCACATCTTTCAGGTGAGAGAGGGGGAGGAAGAAGACACGTGACCCTGCAAATAAATGCATGTGCAACCTGAAGCACCTGGGAACTCAGTGGGCATTTGGTTTAGAGCACAGATTTTGGGCTCAAGACACCTGTGGGTCCCAATGTTGGCTTTGTTGCTACCTGGAGCAGTCATAAAGCCCTCGTGCCTACAAGTCTGAAGTTACCTCATATTCCTTTGTCATTCAATTGAAAATTCTTCCTGTGCTCTTCTGCACATCATAGACTGAAGTGGCCAGAGTACTCTTCGATGGGATTCTGTTTAGAAGGGATGATAGAAAAGCAGGCTCTGTCACAAGTCCTAACTTTTAGGAGCCTATTTTCCCATCTGTGAAATGGCAATACCATCTAACTACCATGTGAGTGAAACGGACATGTAACTTGGAATTAGCCACAGCAGTGTGGCTTACAGTAGGTGCTCAATAAATATCTTTTAAAGGAATTAGTAAATGAATGGATTTACTAAAATGAAGGCAGAGGGTGGGAGAGGAGGGGAAGCTTAATATAAGGTGATGGAAAGAGAAGTCACATTAGGTGGTGAACTTATACATCAAGTTGACAATGCACTGTAGAAGTGTATGCCTGAAACCTATGTAATCCTTGCTAACCGATGTTACCCCAATAAGTCTAACAATAAAAATGAATTAAAAAAAAATAAATAAAATGAAGGCAGAGTTTATTAGAATATGTGTGTTGTTTGGGTGTTAGTAGGCTGATAAAGGAATGAAATACTGGGTCCAGCAGAAGTAATGCCCTTTATATGAGCTAATAATCTATACCAATCTTTTATTATAAAATCAGAAGCACGTAATTCTGTAACATAATAATGCTTTAACTATTAAAAAAGGGGTGTTACTTTTGGTGGACCCTGTACTTAACGTAACTTACATATCTTACAAAAATAATCCGTTTTCTAATTTGAAGAATCACTTAGCAATGTATACCATGTTGTACTTTATACACAGTAAAATTCACTAAGATTGTGAAGAGCACTCATTTAACCAAAAATCTGAATTGAAGATGATGTGTTAACAGGGCAATCACCCAGCATCTCAAAAATCATAATTACGTTACAAGAGTATTAGTATCATAAGAATACATTATAAGAATACTGACTTTTCAATTTTTATTCGATTTTGTGTAAGGTAAATATGCTGCTGGAGCAGAACACCTCACAGCTCATCTGCTGATAAAGTATTCACCATTTTATGAACAAGTTTAGAATAATAATCTGAATTTTATTATAAACAAAAATAAATCTAAAAAGCTTCCTTCAATTATACAGTATACTCAAGGGACTCTGTATTACACAGTGTTACATAAAATGCTTCTTCATGACAGAAGTAGAGCTCCCTACCATTTGAAGAGAAGAGTTGAAAGATGAAAACCACACACACTTACAGAAAGAAACCAAAGTTTCATAGGCAAAGCCTGTGATTTCTGGCTACAGGCAGGAGCCGAAACTAGGAACATAAAAGAAACTTGGAGAAAAGAGGACATTCAATAATCTAGAATATTTCAGCAAAAATAGTCAAACATTTGTAAACAACTTTTAAACAAATGCCTTCAATATGTGGTCTTGCTATAAGGCAAATATTCTTCACTAATTATTATTTGACTCAAAAAAGTATTTTTACTGCTGAGGAGCATTTCCCTCTAGATTAGATAAAAGCTTTGTTTCTTTCCCTGGAGGCAAGAATAAAATGTAATTAGGGCTCCTGCAGGGATTGTTAGTGAATTTCTTAGATTAGGCCTTTTAGCCACTTGCTTATCTGTTTGCTACTTCCACCCCCAAAAATGAGGGCTGAATAAATGGTAAAACCAGAATTAATTAAAAATTGGCTCCCTGTTACCACCACTGTTTGAAGGTTTCATTGGTGAGGACACTGATGAAACTGGCTGTTAACTTTAATGATCCCTGCTATCCTTTTCTCCAAACATTAGGATAATCAGGACTTACACAGTACAAGCTTGGCAACCAACTACTAAAAACCAAGTGAGGCTGAACTGCCCTCAATGTCCAGTATAGCTGCAGTACTGAGAATCCCTAAGAACTTCCTGTAAACACACAAGCAAGTGTGCAAAAGCTTTTTGGGCAGTTGGCACCAATGACTTAAAACTACTGTTTTCTTCCATTTACCTTTTCGGATATTTTATGAAGTGGCTGCATGCAACTGTAACAATAATAATAAGACAATTTCCCTTTAAGTATGTAATGTATAGCAAAAACACATTACTGAATAAGAAGTATAATCTGAAATCTATAATACTAAATCCTAATGGAAAAGTCAAGCCTTAACATCCATGCTTGGATAGTTCACGCTCTGCGATAATCAGACAAGTCTCTAAATACTGACTGGGTCCCTTCAGATGGAGTGACAGATGTACATAATGGCAGCAATACCATGGCTGAGTTACCGTTTCCCTTAGTCTACATTCATTTCCTGTGCCAATTTTACTTCACTATTAACATGCTGATGCCCAATACCACTTTGAGCTAAGTAACCAAATTACTTGAGAACGGTAACTCTCCTCGTGTTTAAGGAAAGTGATGGGAGACATTTATTTACCAGAATCTTAATAAATTTTGAAGAAGCTAAAAATGACACAGTTTAGTACAAACTGTCCTTTACCTTTATTGCTTGTATACACAAAGAATACATTATAAAACTCAATGGGAAGAGGAAAAAATAACAAAGGAAAAAGTTACCTGCTTTAGCATTTTTTTAAAGAATAGTTTGATAACTTTTTAGATCAACTTGCTTATCTGAAATAGAGCAAAACTACAATACAATCACAATATAATTCTAATCACAGCAATTATGCTTTCTTTTTAAATATTTTCTTCATAAAACATTAATGCTATAAAAATGAGGTTGATGACATCCTTGTTTAAAAGACACCTTGTATGGTATCAAAATATGATTTTAACACCAACTGAAAAAATAGATCTTGTGTAGTCTATTATTTCAATTAAGTTTTATTATTATCTTTATTTTCAAAGTTGGTAGCAAAGTTACTGTTAACAATATAAATTTTCTCTCTATAAGTGCTGAAATTTCCTTAAAAGTGTTGGAAGGCAGCAGGCATTCTAGGATGGGCTTGTGATGAAAATCGATTATTCCAATATTGATAAATAGGACACCTGATGAATTCATAATTACTTCTTTAGCTTCCTTAGTAACATCACCTGATTTGCCAGGTTTTTCACGCATTTGGTATCATCAAAGTATCTAAGTCCAAGTCTTTTCGCTGGCGTAATTACTTCCATTTTCCATGATTTCTCTTTAGTTTTTCAAATATAGAGTAAAACATTCCAATAATCATTACAGGAAGAGATGACCATTTAAGTTGGATAGTGTTCGTTTACCTTTTAAATTCATTTAAGAGATATTAATATTTAGTTTCAACACACATCCACATCATCACAGAGTTAAAAATATTTATATCTTAAAAAAAGGGTTCCACTTTGTTTAATGTACCACGGTCAAATTTTAGTCTAATAAAACATGTTTTCATTAAATACAGCAGCCATCACTTACCTTTCAATATTTTATAGATGAAACTGAGTTCAGTACTGACCCAAGGATGCTGGCATCAAAGCCCTCACATTGAACTATTCCTAAAGATGCTGCATTTCTATAATGCACCACCAAATAGTCTAGGTTCATAATACCCTGTCTTTAACTTGGTATATACCAGCTTTTGGAAAAAATTTATTCATCTTTTGAGATGAGATATAAGAACAAAATCATTCTTGAGGTTCCACCTCGGAAAAAAAAGATGATGTTTGCACATAGCAGCTAGTCTGATACCCCGTTTTTGTTAGGCTAGCCTTCACACAAAGAGCATGCATACACAGCCATGGTGCAGTGCATCTGTTTTGAAGTTGAAAACTGCTGCTTATCCAAGTCACAGATGCCCCCATATTATGCAAGGAGATAGTTGCATTGCATATCCACAATGAAAAAAGAAAATAAACGAAGAAATAAATGCAGTAAATATAGGCAGTTGGCATTCAGAACTGGCCAAAAAGCTAACACTCATGAAATGTCACTACAAGGGTTTTTGTTTCCTTAAAAAAAAAAAGTCTTTCTTTGCATATTTTAAAATGTAAGGGTCCCAGAGAGTCATGAAGTGCCTTGTCGTTTTTGCTGCTGACTTCTGATGACCTCTAGTTGCTTTTTGCATTGCTGGTAGTAAGTAGAAAGGCTTTTGTTTTCATCTAAAAGCTTTTTATGTTCCTGTACCAGACGAGATGTATTTTGCTGGTCCTTTTCATCCTGGTCCAGTTCTGCAACTAGTTCTTGCCTAAAAACAGATACCACATAATAAGATATTCTATATGATGGAAAAATTCGTACCTTAATAGTTGATGATGGAAGCTCAATGAATTAGAACTTTTATTCTGGGTTTGCATCTTAGGAACACTAGTCAAATATAATTATGGGCTGGAAAGGAAACTATCATCCATTCTTCTGATGTAACCATGTAAATATCAGAATGCTTTTAAATAAGTAACTGTACTTTAGACAATTAGTGAAAACAGATAAAACGGTATAATCAGTTTCAGAAAATTTCATTTGGTATCCTTTTTGTGCAGAAGGAAGAAATAAAAGGCTGGGAAGGGCTTTATTTGACTTAAAAATAGCACTTGACGTATTTATTATTCACATTCTGCTTGTATTTGAAGTCACAGTCCTAATTAATTACAGTGCAAAGTAGCAGCTTAAGGAAGTATTTGTAAGCTAATCAAAATTGATGCGAACAACTTAAATTGCTTTCCTATTTGAAAACAGTGAAAACAATACAAAGTACCATTTTTAAACTACTCACTTTTGCAAATATTTTCAGGAAAGACCCTCAGAATCTTTTATTTTGTAGCCAGATAAACTTTTAAAAAATCCCTTTTATTTGGGAGAATATTAAGTATTAGCTCCTAACGCAAGACTACTGAATATAACTGAATCATTAATGCAAAGTCCTCAAAATGATTTCCTAGTAGTATTTCTCATTTAAAGTATTAATAATTAAAACTGATTAAAACTGTCAGTTTTCACATCCTTTCAATCTACTATTTACTTTTTCCAGCACAAAACTCTTTCAAACAATTAAAGTATGAAAAAAATATAGGTTAAATATGTGAAATAAGAAATAAGTTTTTTCAAACATAAAATGCCAGCAGTTCCATAATTAGTTGTACAATTTGCAGACTCTGATATTTATTTCATATCTAGCTTTAACTAGGTAAGGTACTAGGTTGAATTCATTTATATCGCTATATCAGTAAATAGTGATGAAACTATTTTTTTTCTGGTGTTTTTTGGAAGTACAAGCAGGAAATTTCCCACAGATTACTTCAGGAAACAAGAACTTTCATTTAGATTAAAATTAATAGAGGGAATCTTATTACCATGTATACATATAGTTTCCATTATTTCTTCCTACAACACTTCATTTTAGTTATTACCGCCATAAACCAACTCCAGAGGTGCAAAATTTCATGAGGGTCATGCTTAAGAAAACTAAAGTATTTTTTTAAGAAGTGCAAATAAAGGAGTATGAAAATTGTATTTCTTCAAAAAGAGAGAAAGATAGTCTCTACAATTCTCAGAAAAACATGAGTATAAAACTCCCCCCCAAAAATACTCACAATGTATGCAATAAAGCCTTCAAGTAATTCTACTCTCCTAAACATACACACGGAAAGAATATACCCACAAAAGTGTTTCTAAGATAAAACACAACTGAAATTAGTAAATCAAATGATTTTACCTATGCCCAAGGAAACAAATCTTTACAATACATCTAAAGAAATAGCTTTAACTTTAAAACTGAGATCATAAAACATATGTTTATATAATACCAGTTAATCTTCCTTAGAACTAATATAACACGACTGTCAAAAGAGTTGAGCTTTGCATGAAAAATAGACAAAGGGCGCTTGAAACTTAAACATAAAGATATATAAAATCTTCAAGTTGGAAATATGCTTAAGGATTAACTCTAAACATTATGAAGTTTTCATGTCTTCAAATAATATAGCACCTTAACATATTTTAAACTCAAAATACTAATGGGTTTTAATTTTTATTCATAAAAGATAAAACTTACTTTCTCTGTAATAACAATGCAATTTCTGTTTGAACTTTCATGTATTCTTGTGCCATTTTACAATGCTGTTCAAACACTGCCATGGATTCTTTGGAGTTTGGGCATGGTGCTAGAGGCTGAAAATAAATCAGGAATGTTAAAACATAATCAAATCAAATCTTAATATCTAGCTAAGATGAGAGTTAAGACAGTGACTGAAGTATTTTTATAGCCCTAAAGTATCTTTCAAAAATAAATGTAAATCATGCCCTAGAAAATCTGTGTCCTTTTGTCAGAGTTAACTCAAATTTACACTTGCTGTTTTAACATTTTTGTTGTTAGAGAACCATGATGAGTTCTCTCGGCCTCTGGTTTTACACTTCAGGCTGCCAAAGTGTATTATACCAAAATATGTTTATAGCTCTCATATTCATGAGGAGACATTGCAGTATATTACTTGTATTTTTAGCCATTATAAACATGACAATGTATCAGAACATTTTATTAGGTAGAAATAGGCTTATATGAATTTTATATTTTAATGCACTGAAATTAAAGCATCAAAATGCTATTCCTGGCAGTCTTAAAGATATAAGAGTATTTTAAGATGACTGTTAGGATAAAAATGTGATTTTGCCAATTTTAAATTTGATTAACTTGAATGAAAGAATCATTTGTTAACCTGACTTTAAAAAGATTCTGGAGGCTAACCAAAGCATAAATAAATGAATATACAACAACAGGTAGGAACAACAATCTTCGGTTTTAAAGATAAATTCTCTAAACTTTTTCTAAGGAAAAAGTAAACATTCACTGAGAAAGTACAGTCAGTACTCTTTTACCTGTAGTTGGTGATCCAGTGTAAGGTAAGCCATTGGGATGGAGTTATCTGATCCATTGGTATCTGGAATTCAAGCATGTATTTTATTTATTTTCTGTCATAAACTATTATAAACAAAAAGCAGGAAAGCATGCCTAAAATACTTGCATTTTTTCCCCTAAAGTAAATAACACACAAAAGTTATTGTTACTGGTAATGAAAAGAGTCTATTTTTGAATTCTAAAGGTAAACAGAAACTACCCAATTACCAACAGAATGTAACCCTATCTCATACTTACAATTTAAGTTGGCTATAAATTAAATATTAAAGCATATAAATTCTTGTTTAATTAGAAACAAAAACAGTGATGCCCTTTATATTTTAATTTCAGTTTTCACAGACCCGACTTCATCAAACTCACAACTCTGTCTCTTTTGATTGCGCTAAGTTTACTACAAGGCTGTGTCAAGTCCAGCAACACGAGTGTTCTTTAATAAGGAAAGGGGAAAGCAAGAAACACATTCTCTTCTAGTGGATCATCTGCAATTTATACAGATTTTAGTGTGAGTCTCCCCGTCCTACCCCTTTTAATGAGGATCACTGCAGAAAAGGAGAGATGCTATTGATGTGATTATATTAAACAAATGAAAACTGTGGCTCAAAGTCATGCCCCAAATAGTTTAATGGGCTCATTCAAATGACCAGTCAATTTTATCAAACTATTTGAACAGATAGCTTTTGTTTGTATTTCAAAAACTGCCCTAACAACCTGCATAAAAAGCATGAAATGGTCTTTTTTCAACATTAACATTTATGTATAATAGTTCCAGAAGAAGGTAACTGTGAATACGGACTTTTCTTTCATAAGTAGCTGTTTTCCCACTGCTAATAGAGAATAAATGAGCTAAACAAATGAACTGCTATTCAGCCCTTTTTTCTAACATTAACTCCTTGAAAGAGTGGTGTGGATAAAGGCAAGGTCAGGATGACAGCAAGGCACTGCATCCAATGTAATAAAAATCTAAGACAGCTTGACGGTTCAGTAACCTCCTAATTTATTATTGACTGATATTCTAGGTTTGTTTTTTTTTTTTTAAGCTATTGAGGATGTGCTTGCAAGTAACTCCAAAAGCCCCACTAAATCAGACCAAATGAGATAACGCATGTAAGAAATACCATGCAATGCTGGCATATGGTAAGCACTCAACACATGGTAGTGATGGTTACTAATTATTACTGTTATTGATACTAAATGAAAAATTAGGAAGGAAGGCCATGTTTAAATAATCAAGTTTGTGTTTCAGATTGAAAAAGTAACATTATTAAATGTTGGAGTGCATAAAGAAAGAAAAACGAGTACTGCCTAGTAGAGCCTCATTTACCCTAAAATCATATGCTAATATAAATGTTTTTCTGAAATGGCTGAATAAGAAATACAGTTAATTTGTTATTTCTCTGACCAACCCTCTCCCTACTCTCAACAGTAGTTTCAAACTATTCTCCCAAAGAACAGTACTTTTCACAAATCAAAACTGATTAAAAATGATTTCCCTTGACTTTACAGAAAAAAATTGTCTCAAAAGAGTTTTTCAATTTCACATTTCCACTACTACTCTGTCTTAAATCTTTGATACTTGATATATCTTATTATATGAGTATGCTGTATCTGATACATATTTTAGAATTAAGTATAATACATCAATCTTTCATAGTGTTCTGGGGGTGAAAAAAAAGTTCAAGTATTTATTAAAACAAAGCCCTTCAACAGTGGGAAACTTAAGGTCCTTTATTGATAATTATTTTTTTGCTAAAACCAAGAAGTGAGATTTCACCTTCTCACTCAAACTGAAATTTAGCTTTTATTCTCTAACAGCAGTAACAGACTACAAGGCAGCAAGGATATTCCACGAGAGTTTGTTTTTTAATGTTTGAATTGCAAATCAAATCTAACCTTGTTTCCTTACCATTGAGACTCACATTTGTCTTGTTAAGATAGGCAAAATATCTTTTCTGGTCCCCAGAAACCATCTCTAACAAGTACTTTCTCTAAGTACCTGTTCTTTTCATGTGAAATGCTGTCTAATCTTTCTGCTTTATAAGAACAAGTCTCACTATTGTATGAAAAAGTTGCAGAACTTGCCAGGTCTTTAAACTAATTTGTCTTAACTGTTAAAACACTCAGCATGTACTGCACATTTAGTAGTTTATTACATAGCACATGAGTTTATTTTTAGGTGCCAATACTATGACTCTAATCAGATAGTGAGCAATGGGCCAAGTCTTGTATTTCTATCTCTGCAAAGTACTAAGCACAAGAGAAAATGTTTAGTGAATTTTCAACTGCTCCATGGCTTCCTCTACTGGTCTAGGCATCTCTCACTAGGGGCTCTTGAGTACACCTGTCTTTTTTTATCTCCACCATATTATAAATAGAAACCTAAGAGCGCTCATCATGCGCTATGATTATTAAATCATTATGCTCTTTACTTTTCTTTGAAAAATACCAAGAAATTTCTCCCCTTTCAAATTAAAAAGAAAAATCAAAATTGGTTGTTTTAGTTATGCATGCACTTCTGATTTTTTCCTGAGTCAGAGCCTTAAAAAAAAAAGCTTTCCCTATCTCTTCTCTGTAATTTATTCTATTAGGTTGATTATCAATACTTTTCTTAGAAATAGTGCAAAGCTGAACTTTATTAATTAAAACTTAGATCAGTATCTCAACTTCTAAAATTGTATTAAAATTATTTAAAAATGATAACTATATATTTGCAATAATTTCAAGGCAAAGAAAAAATTCGGTTGTTATTGTAAACTGGACCTACATACAATTTCTAGCTATTAATATTGTGTGGCATTTTAGGTCCTAGAAAAGGAAAAATAAAAAGGAGGTGGGGGTTGGAAGGGTGGGAAAACACATGAAGTAAGTGGAAAAGAACATTTAAGTGAAAGGAACATAAGAGAATTTTGACTTTACCCTCATGAATTCACAATGTGCCACACATTGACTGGCATGTCTAGACTGGTCTAGGCTGAAGTCACAAGGTCCTGCCATGGTGAGTACCAGGTTTAGGCAAATGTTGTCAGGGTGAGTACTCCCTCACCAGGTGGTTCAAGAACCAAAAAAAGCTGATAATACCTGACTGTTAATGATCAAATCTGTCAAGAGCATTTCCCTGTCTGCCTCTGAGGAGGAGCACGTGATGATGAATTCTGCACATGTGCTGAGTAGTGGTGAATTCTCTAAACAATCCTAAGTTGGGCTGTGCTGGGAGTGAAACTTAGAGCTGAGTTTTCACTACCACTAAATTTAAACTTACTAAAACTAGAGAGTACATCCCTGGCTAAACATAGTTCTATCTTACATGACAGAGAAAAGCCACTCATTTAATTTTTCAAATTAAATTATGAATTTGAGTAAAGCATGCCGAATATCTATAAATACTTGTAAGCAGTATTTTAGTTTGTAAACACAGAAAGCTGACTTTTTAATTTCAGTTTAATTGCCACTATTAATAATACAGTTGATATTATATAAAATCCCAAATTGTTTAATTTTCCAACATCTAAGAGATCATCATTCCTTATGACATAACAACATATAAATAATAATTTTATAGCAGCATACTGCTGAGTATTTATCAAAGTATTCTCTTAATGCTAATGGTAAAGTAAAATCTACCTACTATGGCACAATTTCTTGCTTGCCCATAATGAAACTATTTCATCACTAAATTTTAATACTAATATTTTGAATAATTATTCATGTTAGAGAGCCTTAATAATGCTTAACAGGCTTTTAAAGGTCTATTTAATAGAATAATTACATAACTGCAATGAAATCTCCCTATCAGTTAAAAATGATTCAAAAAGTCAAATGGTCAGAAATTTTTTTCTCCCTAAAGTACATATCTTGTATCTTTAAAAGACAGAGATGAAGATAATTATTTTTTACCACTCTGCTGATTTCAAGTATTTAAAAGATTATGGACTTTACTCCTATCATTCAGTAGGATAGATTATAATAGGACAATCACAGACTCTAAGTATCAGGAATATAGTATCTTACAATTTTGAAAATCCCAAAACAAACCATCTTCAAAATACATGTTAAGTATCTAGAGGAAAAGATGCAGAGGGCAGCAGCAAATGGTCTCTCTCTCAGTACTCAAATAGATACTTTTAAGTTTGTCAACAAATATTAGATTTTATTAATATGAAAATCTAAACTACTGTGTAATGCCTACCTTAGTAAAGATGACACAACTAAATGAAAATAAACATAGTAAATTCAACTTCATAATTATAATTAGGAAATAAACTGATTACCTGTGGAATCGTCAGGGGTCCATGGATGACTTCGAGATGGCTTTTCTGAGGTTGGTCCTGAGGTAGTAATCATTCTGACGCTAGGACTGGATGACCTACTGCTCACCTGTAGGAAGAAGTGACAGAAGAAACAAAATGTCATTTGTATTAAAAAAAATGACAAGAGAACATTTCCATTATAAGGCAAAGGACAGAATTCCATTTCTATCAGTAGCAGTCCCGCAACACTGTTGTAAAAATACCAAGTAAATTCTCTAAGATCTCTCCCACACGTTCTCTCCTTCCCATCCTCCCTGCTTCTCTCTCTCTCTCTCTCTCTCTCACGCTCCACCCCTGTCCCCCAAATAAACACACACATATTGAACACCAGGAGCCTAGAGCTTTTGTTTTGACTGCCTGCTGAACTCAGAGAAACAGATGTAAAGTCTGAGGCCTTTATAGGATGGGAGTAAGGCTAGAGAACCTCCATGCTTAAAGCTAAAACCCAAGAAAGGTCTCACTTTCAGGGAAAGAGGGAAATGGGAAAAAAAAAAAATCTAACGTACAAAAGCAAACAGCAAGTAAATTTGTCTGTCTTGGCAATGCCTGTAGGTGGAGGGGAGAAAATGTATCCACTGTGAATCCACATACAATTTCCAGAATGGTAGAAGACACAACAAATCCCAAACATAACAAATCCAGAGCAGAAAAAAGTAAGAAAAAACCTACAATGCTGAGTTAAACACAGGATGAATTATAACTAAATTTTAGAAAACAAAGACAAATAGGAGAGAGTAAAAAGCAGCCAAAAAGAAAAGATAGGTTATCTATAAAAGAATACCAGTTAGAATCTCAACAGAAACAAGGGAAGCCAGAAGAAAGTGGAATATCTTCAAACTGTTAAAATAATTGCCAACCTAGAATTGTTTAGTCAACAAAAATGTGAAGAATGAGGTCAGAATTAACATTCTCAGATGAGCAAAAACCAAGCCTACCATTCACAGACTTTTATCATAAGAATTTCTAAAGCATGTTGTTCAAGGAGAAGAAAAAATTTTCCCTGATGGAAGAGCCAAGTTCTAATCAGGATTACTGCTAAACACAAGTATGAATGCGTACACTGAAATTATTAAACAATGGAAACAATGACTAATTTATAGAATTACCAAATAAACAAACAAATAAGATAGTACTAAAATCTGGGTAACAATAGCATCAGCAAGAGGAGCACAGATTTAAAAATCCTTGTTGTTTAGGATGAGGGTAAAGATACTAACTTTAAGTTGGGCATCAGGGTTAAAATTTCACAGGTAATTATTAAAAGTAATAATATATACAACTCCCCAATCAGAGAGAAAAATAATGGAATGAGAAATAGATTTATTGCATCTAAAGAAAGGCAAAAAAGAAGAGAAATAAAGCACAAAATAAGAGAGAAAAAGTTTATTAGTAGTCATAATAAATGTAAGTGGATTACACTCTCCAGGTAATATATTTAAAAAATCAGATTGTCAGGCTGGATTAACTGCTGTTTATGAGATAGATCTAATTCATAGAGACAGAGAAAAAAGAAAGTTAAAGGATGAAAAAAATATAACTACCCAAAATAAAGTTAAATTAATATTAGAGAAAGTATATTTTAGAGCAAAAAAAAATAAAAGAGACATAAGTGATTCAATTCAGAATACAGCAATTCAAAATTTATATGCTGTATTTATGACAACATAGGCTGTACCTATATAGCTTCCAAACAGATAAAACAAGCAATAAAGAGAAAGGGACACATTCACGATCATGATGAGGATTTTAATAATCTCTGTAAATGATATATAAAATCAGATAAAAAAATCAAACATGCATACAGTAAAAACCCAAACTCCATTAAAAGCAACCTTGATTTACTTTACGAACACTATGCCTAAAAAATGAGAGAATACGCATTTTTCTAAAGCACCCATCATTTATGAAAACTGATCATGTCCTAAGCTATAAAACAAATCTCCAAAAAGTTTACAAAACTTAGTGTCATATAAACCATATCATTTTATACTGATTCAAAATTAACCTTAAGGGGGGTTTTCTGGTGGTGCAACGGCTAGGTTTTGGCACTCTCACTGCTGTGGCCTGGGCTCGATCCCCGCTCAGGGAACCAACCAACCAAACAAACAAACAAAAACGCCCCCCAAAAACCCATGTTTAGACATTTAAAAACACTTGTAAATAACTTGTCATTGGGCAAAGAAAAAAAATGGAAACTAGAAAATATCTGAACTGAATTTTAACTTGAATCATGCTAAAACTTGTGGGACGCAGCTAAATAAGCACTTAAGAGAAGAATATTAATTTTAAATATTTATGAAAAAATCAGAAGCAGTGATAATTAGAAACTAAGGATTTAACTTACAATATTTAGAAAAAGAACCAAGCTATAAGCTTTCTGAACAAAGTAAGAATGACAACCTATTATAAAAATTTTGTGGCTAGTAAATGAAAAAAATCTTAGCGTGCAATAGACAAGTTCCAAAAAACATATCAATTACCAAAATTTCTATACATTATAGAAAATACCAAGCCCAGAGGGTTTTACAGGTGAGTTCTATCAAACATTTAAGAAAATGACATTTTTCCATCTTAAAGAAATTATTCTAGAAAAAACAAGAAACACTTCTTGATTCATTCTTGTGAAGGCAATAAAATCTGATCAATAAACAAGGACACTGTAAGAAAAACAATTAGCTAATTTCACTTACAAAAATAAATGCAAAATCCAAAAGTTCTAAAAATTACATAAAGCAAATAGATTTGTCAGTGTAAAAGCAATAAAAATAATTACAAAGTTTGAGGTTAATCTACAAGTGCAAACAAAGGTCACTTGACATTAGGAATTTTATTAATACTATTCGTCACATTAACAGATTAAAGGAGAAGAACCTCAATAGATGCATAAAAAGCACTGGACAAAACATCATTTAACAAACTTAAATTTCACTCAAGAGAAGAGAATTTCTTAACCAGATAAAGGATATTTAAAAAAATCTAGAAACGTGACACACAATAGAAAATGACAGATAAAAAAAAATCTAGAAACATGACATACAATAGAAAATGGCATTGGGGGCTGGTGAGAGGATGACAGGGAGGTCACAGGTGAGGGAGACTCATGGGAACTGACAAAATTCCATTTCCTAAGTTGTGTGGTGGGTTCATAAGTGTTCATTTTATCTATCAGGTTTCATAGCTTACATGTTACATGTATTCTATGTATTTATATTCTATGTAGTAAAAACTCTCAAGGACATAAAATAGATGTCATGATTTTTTAAAAAGCACTTTTGTTCTTAAAGTGTTACTAAATATCCAATAGGAGACTCAAAAAAGGATATGGAGTTATATAAAAAAGCAAAACATAAACATATTCATAAAGAATCTTATGTCCAGTTTCAATATGTAAACACAGACACACTCAAAGAATGCATCAAGTAAAAATGAGATCACTACAGGAGCATAAAGTACCCTTGAGTAGAAATCAGCAGATGTGAGTTCTAATACGGTGTAATGTCTGATTTAGTTTACTTCAAGAAGTCTTGTTTTCCTTATCTGGAGAGGGGTTGGGGCTGGGTTAAGGATGTGATGATTTTGTGTTCCATTCAGGGCTAAAATTCTACGATCTTAAGCCTTGAAAACACACAATGGATTTAGGATACTAAATAGTGAAAGGAATTTTTATAACAATTTCAGAGATCAAATCATAAAATAACTTAGAAAAAAAGGAAAAATTCATGTAATATTACTTTCATCCTGGGTACCTAATGAAATTGCTTCAGAAATTCCCAAAGGCTTTTCTTTATCATAAACAATTAAAACTCTGTGTCAGGATGGTCTTTCCAAAACCTGAGTTTATTAATCCAACCTTAAAAGGAGCCCTGCGGATCACGATGCTTGTTCTGTTCTTCTCTCCTCCTTGCTAATTCCTCTCCATCCTGTAAGGACCAGTTCAGGTCCCCTTTAAAATTATGTGCTCATACCTGCTACATCTTAATTCTTGGCACACAGAGCAGAACCTGTGTTTGAGGAGGAGGAGTGCCTAGCAGTGTGCACAACACCAAATGTCCATTTATTGGCTGTTACTGGATCAGTTCTGAAATCCTTACCTGGCATTACTGAGCCTCCATTGGCAGGTTTCCCTTTCCTCTCCAGACTGTCTCTCCTCTGACAATTCCTTATGCTCCTGTTTCCTTTCCTGCCTTTAGTCAACCCTATGTTCACGCGAGGACAATAGGGCATAGTGCAAAGAGCGCGTATAAAACTGAACTATGTAAAACCGCCATTTTTATAGAGCAAAAACAGTCAAACATCAGCTCATTCACATGACTTAGCTTAATACGTCAGAGACCTGGGTTTAAATTTTAATTCTGCCATTTATAGCTATGTGAACTTGAACAAGTATCTCAGCCTCTCTGAGCCTTAGGCTCCTCATTCATAAAGTGTGGATGAGAAGAAGTAGCAATGTTGAAAAATTCAGGCCTTGGAGACAATACAATCCAGAGTCTGAGTCTCTGGTCTGTCATTTGTTAGCAATGTGGCTTTAGGTAAGTTATATAACTTCTAAGATTCAATAGTAAAATGAGGGCAGTATCACCAACCTCATCAGGTTGTAAAAAATCAAATGAAATGCATGTAACATGTCTTAATACAATAAAAATGCCCACTAACTGGCAGATAATTAGGTTGTTGTAAAAGTGTAGGATGGGAATATGTAAGTAGACTGTTAGCACCTAACAATTCCTTCTCTAGGTTAAAATTACTGTTCTTTTATAAAACATATTCAGTGACTACAGCCTATCACAAAGACATTTCTCTCCTTGAATTCTGGTTGTATTTATTATAGTCCATTCCTACATAAACTTCTTGGGCCAGAAATGTTTTATATTACTTTCAAAGTTTGTGATTTTGCAAAAGCATTATAATCTCCTAAGGGCAGAGTTCACATGTACTTTTGTATTATACTCCCTAGGATTTAGGAAGCTGTTAAATATATAATAACCACATAATAAACAGTCATTGAAAAAAATGATAATATAAGCTGTTGGCACTCAGAAATAAGACTGGTGCAAAATAAACCAACCTACTTATGGGGAAATAATTTTCAACAAAGCAGCCAAAATCATACAAAGAGAAAACAAAGCCTTTTCAATAATGGTGCTGGAAAAATTGGAAAGCCCCATGCAAAGTAATGAAACTAGAATCCTGTCACCATATGCCAAAATTAACTCAAAATGGATCAAAGATCTAAATATAAGACCTAAAATAATAAACTGCATAGAAGAAAGCATAGGTACTAAACTTTTCGATCTTGGGTTTGGAGAGTGTTTTATAAATTTGACCTCAAAGGCAAGAGAAGTAAAAGCAAAAATAAATGAATGGGACTATAACAAAAGAAAAAGCTTCTGCACAGCAAAAGAAACCATCAATAAAGCAAAGAGGCAACGAACCGAATGGGAAGAAGATATTAGCAAACAACACCTTTGATAAGGGGCTTATATCCAAAATATACTCATACGAAGAACTCATACAACTCTACAACAAAAAACCAAACAATCCAATTAAAAAATGGGTAGAGGTCCTGAACAGACATTTCTCTCAAGAACACATACAGCAGATACACGAAAAGATGCTCAACCTCATTAGCTATCAGGGAAATGCAAATCAAAACCACAATGATACCACCTCACACCTGTTAGAATGGCTATTATCAAGACAGAAATACCAAGTGTTGGAGAGGATGAGGAGAAACAGGAATCCTCACACACTGCTAGTGGGAATGCAAATTGGTACAGCTACTATGGAAAACTATGGAGGTTCCTCAAAAAATTAAGACTAGAACTACCATATGACCTACTAAGCCCTTTTCTGGGTACCTACCAAAAAAAAAATCTGAAAATATTTATCTGTAAATGTTCATTGTAGCGGTATTCACGGTGACCAAGGCATGGAAACAACTAAAGTGCCCTTTAACAGATGACTGGATAAAGAAGCTGTGGTACATATACACAGTGGAATATTACTCAGCCATTTGCAACAATATGGATGAATCTTGAGATTATCATGCTAAGCAAAATAAACCAGACAGAAAAAGTTGAGAACTATATGATTTCACTCATACACGGGATATAAAACTGAAAGCAACCAATTACACACACACACACGCACACACACACACACACATATGTACATACAAACATATGGATGCTTAGGCTTATTGACCTCTTGTATGTAAGAATAGGAATAGATACCAAAGAGAACCAGTGATGAAATATATAACTCTTACTTTTAGGACACTGTTACGCTTGGTAAAACAATTATAGCTGTTTGACATCATTACTGAGTTCTTTTTTAACCTCTTTGACTGAAAGCAAAGTCTTGTGATTTAAAAAGAGTACAGTAATTTTACCATAGTTATAATTCTTATTGTAAAACAAGAACAATTTTTCTTTGAAGTGCTAGCAGAGGGTTCCATGGTAAACCTAATTTTATGCTAATATTTTTACTTTAACAGTTCAAGAAGAGTAATACATACAAGTGTTTGTGACATGTGAGACTCAGGATCAGTTATGAGAAATTAAACAAGATACAGTACAAGTAATAATTAGGTTTACAAAATATTAAAATGAATTTTGTATATTAAAAAAAAGCCACTGAACATCTGTCATATTAAAACAGATAATTCTATTTGGACCTAGTATACATTAGAGTATTCCTTAAGTTTATATCTTTTCCAAGAGAATTCTTTGCTACTTATTTCTTTCCACCTTCTATTTTCCAAGAAGCTCTGAGACAGCACCTCATGTGCATACTCATTTGTTCTACATGAGATGTCCTATAGCTATAAAACTAAGAAATAAGGTAATACTTTGAGGTCAAATTTAAAAACTGGTCTTTCTTTAAAATTACAAGAGAAGATCTAATGAGCTAAATTTAAATCCATAATTAACTAAGTGAGTCTTAATATTTCAAGGAATTGGTACATCAATGAATAACATGTTAACATGTTTGTATTAAAAAAACCTAAAGAAATGCTTAACAACAAGCCGTAATTATACTTTTTAATACCTGAAAAATAAAAAGCATAAATAAGAAGAATAGGTAATATCTGACAACTTTTTAAAAAATCTAGTTTGTGGGTTAAATACTGCTTCCAGCTTACTATGGAAGAACTCTTATTATGAGCAGCTACTTTTGTAAAAAAATCAGTAGGAAAATTCTGATGGCCATAAATGTTCTCAAACTATTAACTCATTTAGGTTACTCTTTCTTTACGACATTTACATTTACTTTATTCTATATAAACTTTAAAGTTTAAGAGATACAGAGACACTGACTTACCACAAGAATTGGATATGAAAGTGGTTACGAGAGTACAGAAATGCCAAACAGCAATTTAAGGCAGCAAAAGAACACTGGACTTTGACCAGAACTTTATCTCTATATTTATAAAAATACATTGGGAGTTATTTTACAGACAAAAATAAAGCTTTGCTTCTTTTTATGTCTCACCTGAAAGACTGGGAAAATATTTTCATAAGGCAAGAATTTATGGCTAGTGCTACTATTTAGACTGACATTTTAAAGCTATTTAAAACACTAAGAAGTCTTCTTAGCTGCTAAAATTATACAAGCACAAAACACAGAGATTAAATGTTGATTTATATAATATTCTTATTGAGGTAACATCTGAATAATATAAATAGTAGAAAGAAATGGATATCAGTTGGTAATGTAGATTTATAAAGGCACTTCATTGTGACAGTCATAGATAACATAATTAAATCTATACATGATGGGTGTATTGAAAACATTCTTTCTAATCTGAAGGCATAGGCTGAATCTAATTCTGGCTTCACTACAGTTCTTACAAGAACATTTTAGAATTTCATTACTCTTATATGACCTTTAAATTCTCCAACAGAAAGTTATACTATAATATGAATCAGGAACTATTTAAAATTATTATGTAAGCTTCTGATTTAGAGCTTTAACAGAAAATTATTTATACTACAGAAGGTGCAGATAGAGGACGGACAAAAGTAGTAGTGTAATAAATGATATGCCTTACATAAATAGTCACAATGGATGGTAATATGTCTCTGGATATGTGGTAAAAGGCCTTCAAGGCAAATATTATCCCTGATCCCTGAAAGAAGCTTCTTTTATGATACAGAAAAAATAGAATGCCAATAGATTTTACTTCTTTCCCAGTGTTATTTTTGTTTTAGTTTTGGATAATAATACACTATAGTGTGAGCACATAAGTGGTAAGAGCCCTGGGAGGCACACTATGGGGAGGCAGGCACACAACATGCATTAAGCATCTACTGTGTGTCTGGTATTTTCACATGTCATAAGAATTCCGAGTTGTGGATATTATGGTCCCCATCAGCAGATAAGGGAAATTAAGAAACTTGCCCAAAGTCACATATGAGGTCAGACAATTAATTTTGTGAACACATTCTTAAAAAAGTGCTACATATTTCATTGCTGAATATCATTATAGTCACCTTTAAAGTACTCCCCTTGGGAAGCTATGCACCAACGCCAGGGCCTAGTCTACCTTCAAAGCAATTTTGGAACTTTTTCTGGAATGGCCATAAGAGCTGTCATCGTACCCATAACCTTGGCAAGGTTATGACACCTTACTGAGTTGTTTGTACAGTGCTGCCAATGTAAGCGCATGGTGGCATGTTCTCAAACTTAACTGTCAGATTTTGGGGATGATGACAGCTCTAATGGCCATTCCAGAAACAGAATGCTTTGATGGGTGGACTAGGCGCTGGTGTTGGTACATAGCTTCCCAAGGCTAGTACTTTGAAGGTGACCATAGTGATATTCAGCAATGAGTTATGTAGCACTTTTTCTAGGATGAGTCTACAAAATTAACCATCCAACTCTGTATATGACTAGTAATAGTAGATTCTAAAGCCCATATGGAAATATAGTATTACTATGTCTAGTTCTTTAAAGAATTGTAATTGCATCATCTTGCAATTATGACTTTCACTGACTAGCCCTGTCTAAGAGAATCTTGAAAATAGAGCTATATATTGGATATATTTCCAGGACTATGCAGGCATACACGAGAATATATAATTTTAGTCAAACATAGAAAAGTTCACACAGTTGTGTACAAAATAAATTTGTGCAGTCACCATTATCAAGGTGGGCTAGCCTTGCTCTACAATGATAGCTAAAATTCATCACCACTGAAAACTATTTAAATAATTAATGACAATGCAGACTATCAGAAGCCAAAATACTTGAAATTGAAGAGATTTAGGATTACTTCACAATGCATTACATTCAAATTTATATGCAAGATAAAATAATAGAGTATAGAGCTTGTATACTTTGAAATCACATCTGGATTCAAAACTTGGTTACAGCAATTACCGAAGGTGTCAGGGAAGTAAGAAACTTAGATAAACTGATGGTTAGAGAAACTTACCTACAAAATGAGAAAAACAAAAAATTCCAAATTTACAGAGTTAAGATTAAATAACATATTAAAGGTCTGACGGACAAAAATTTGGTATACAATAAATAAATGGCCCCTGTTATAATTAGTTTCTTAACTGAAGTGGACATAAATCTGATCTGCCCAAATAAGCCTTCTTGGTAGTAGTCAATGTCCCCAGCAAAAACCATGAGGAACACACCTGTAGTGGGATGAGTTGGTTTTACTTTCCATTGCAGTAAGCAGAATGCTCACCATGGGTCACTGTCGGGTGTCTTAGTACAAGGGTTTTAGAAAAAGCTTATTATAGGATTTGGGATTTTGTTTTGTGATTTTTTTGGGAGGCTCCAAGGAAGGAGGGGTTCACACTAAATTGGCTGTCAGAAAATGGGGCAATTCTACAGGAAAGGCAGACCTGAGGGCAGGCAAACCTGCAACTGGCAAAGCAGCAGCTTGTTCACATTAGCTGGGAGAGGGTAGCATTTGGCATTTTGTGACCCTGTTTTTGTCTGTGCTTAGACTACATTATGGCCTTGTTTTGTCTCATCTTATCATGGTCTCAACATAACCCTGTCTACTGGTGTTCCGAGAAACTGTTTACATTCAAACAACACTGAGGCCTTAGGGTCAGGTCAGTTCCTGGACGTCAGGGGCAGCTTTTTAAATTCTCATACCTTTTCAGAGATTCTAGGAGGCCAGATCCATTATGCTTCATAAGCTTCCTGAATTAATAAAAACCTGAATTAATTTAAAAGTGAGTTGTATGTTGCGAGTTTACACAAATACTTAACACAACTACTTTTAATTAAAAAGCTTGCTTCGTTCGCTATTCCTGAAGAGAAGTGGCCGTATAAAAACAACCAATTTACAAAAGAAAGTCTAAGTGATTTTATTAAGATCAGCTTTGAACCAAGAGTCAAAGTACAAACTGCTATTTCCTCTATGAGATACAATGGTACATTTTATTTTTAAGTTCTCTCTCTTCCTCTGACAATTGTACTAGGTGGGCAAATTCTTCTCTTCTTCATGTTCTTAAGCAATCTCCATGGCCAAGACAAACAAACAATTCCCATGATATGTTTAATCATTGCTTAGCCAGACTTTTCAAAAGAACTACACCTTCAATTTTGAAATTCCATATTGTGTACACTTTTCTTCTTCAAATAATATTATTTTCAAGAGTAATATGAAGTATTTAATGGTAAATTATATTTTCAGGAGAAAATGTTTTCATAGTACATTAGGATTACTGTTTTCCACTCTCATCCCAAACTGGGTATTAGGCATTTTAAATTTCTAATACTTAAGTAACTGGAAGAGTGAATCAATTTTAAAATCTGGTTATGCAGTGGCTATACATCACCTATTTTAGAACACATCTAACTGCCATGTTAAACTCCCCCTCATTCCAAATCTTTTGTAGTAGTCCATGACAATTCATGCAAATGACTTGTCCTACAACCACAGTCTGCCTCAGTTCCAGTGTTTTACTACCTGCAGGTATTGTAAAGGAAAGGGTCACAGTCATAATGTCAAGTAACACAGAACTTGTGAGGAAATAAGTAAGGTTTGGTAGGGTGAGGTGGGTCCTGATTAACAGTAATGACTATATAAGAGACAGAGAAAAGCACTCGCACTAGCAGGTGCTCCTGCATTCTCTTAGGGCAAGCTTCTCATTGCTAGTCAATGGGAGAATACTGGACTAGAGTTTCTCAGAACTGGAATATCAATAGCAATAATAAACAAGAGTTAAAAAGGCTGAGCTCATCAAACCTCTAATGAATCAAAGCAAATACCAGATGTCACACTTCTGTTACTAAATGCCTTGATCAATAATTTAGTATTTGAGGTGTAGAAAAATGGGAAACTTCATTTAAAAGTTCTGGGATCTCACAAAAGCAGGCATACTGAAAAAGTTGCTATTAAATAAATGAAATCAAGATTTATAGTCACTATCATAAGATATATAATAAATTAATGAGTATGTGTATATATGAGTATACATGAACATGTGTAGAGGCACTGTGAGAAAAAAATTATTTCCAGATATAAATGAAGATCAAGGGTATTTATCATTTAACTATCGCAAGTGGTTTTTGATAGTTGAAAGTTAAAAGGCTTTCAAATTTTTATTAACTACAAAGAATCTCCAAAATTTAAAATATATTATAAAAATAATAAAGTACCTTTTTAGGATATAAAGAACTAATACATTTTACCATAAATTAAATCACATTATTTACCATATATAATCATTTAATTTTATATGAGTATAGACCACGTGATATTTTTATTACTTCAGGTGGGTATTGTGCTCATAAAATTTATTTCTTCACAACTGAAAATAAATCAACAAACACCTCAGGATTAGTTCTCAATTATTTTAAGAATATGATATAAATCATATATGTCAAGTCTGTCAATCTGAATAATGGAGGGAAAAATAATGACTGAGCTACAATTTTATAAACTTTGTTGTTTAAACCTGTACTAGTAAGTAATGGCTTAAATGACAGCACTCTCTGGATCACCTCAAGAGAAGCAGCAATAGAAGAGAGATGGGGAGTTCATAAAGAAATATGGGGAGCATCCAGAAACATAAAGATGAGGAATGAAAGTCTTAACAACTGGGACAGAAGCCTTCCTAGAGTTTATCCATCTTCTTAGTAAGTACTGTCTTAAGGATAATTTACAAAAATATAAATCCAGTGAATATGGCAAATTAAAAGATGTTAATATTCCTTCAGGTATGTCAGTGTCTTATGTGATCCCTGAGGAGTGACATCTTAATGGGGAAACAACGATTCCCTTTAAAAAAACAACAAATTGTTAAATTACAAAATTGAGTACTTTCTTATTACGCATATATAAAAACCACATAGCATGCACAGAGCACTAATAAATTAATCAACGTTTCATAAATTATCCTTCAAGTTAATAATAGCATCTAGACCTTTTTTCCTAACTATTTAAGTTCATATGCTAATGAACTCTTCTATCACAATTTTAGGTCAACTCATAAAACTAATTTTGCAGAATATATAAACATATATGTGTATATATATGATAGTTAATATACTTATATACTATAGTTTGTGTGTGTGTGTGTGTGTGTGTGTGTGTATAAGTTCTTGATTTCTGCCCATAATTATTCTTCAAAGACTGAGAATTAGAATATTAAGTCTTACCTGACCAGGTTCTGCTGCACTAAAAGTCAAGTCTTGGATGGATCTACGCCTTGGCTGTCCGTTGCCTTTTAAAAAATAAAAAGAAAGTAAAATACTGAAATCTATTCAGATACACAGAAAGAAAATAACTGCTATAGTAGGAAGTTGGAATTTGTTGCTCCTTGGATTTATACAAAATGTCTGTGAGAAAAAGAGTGAGTTTATAATTTAAAAAAAGAGAGAAAGTTGTAAGGAAAGGAAGAAAAACAGCTGCAGTATTTTAACTCGAAAGTTGCTGGCCTACAACAAAGCATGTCCTAATACAATAACCACTCCTACTACACGAATAGCTGCTGAACTCTATCCCACCATCTTCTGTCATGTACTTAAATAGATGAATGCTTGGGGAATGGGGCTGATGACGGCATCTATTTCAAGGGCCTTACGTTACAGCTTCTACAGCAAGACAGCTAGCAGGTTGTAATACACAACTGACTAACCAACAGCATGGACTTGCATTCATTTCCAGACCTACAAGGATGCTTAGGCTTAAATTTATTTAACCCAGCCACACTTACTTAATTCCATTAAGTCAGTCTTTGTCAGAATCAGGTAATGTACCAGTTGTGAACAACTCTAATTCTTACTAGAGATGAATGACTTTTATTCTGCTCTCAAATATACAGCTTGTTTGAATGGGTAATTGTGTTTTAATACTGTTTTAGGAATTTCTATGCTGCTAATAACTTAAAAATCAGTCTGTGAAAGAATTCTACAAATGTAAGTCTTCAGCAAAAGAGAACGAATTAAGCAATACTTTCCTCAGCACTTTTATTTGAGAATAGGGCTGTTTATACAGTATCTTCTAAGATGAGAGATCAGCTGTCTAAAAGGAAACACCAAAATATTAACAGCTGAAACAATACTCAAAATTCGTTTGACTCACTATATTACATAATTTCTGAACTAATGGGCAGCCTCCGGATCATGTATTCAAATAGTTGTGGCCTCATTAGCAGACAAAATTCATTCTTAAAATTTATATTTCCATAATTCTAAGAACCTTATCTTAAACCAATCAACAATGTAATTTAGCATCTTAATGCATGTGACCCCATTTTTATTTTGCACATAACCTTAAAGGACCTTACAATAGAATGTTCAATGCACTACATAATAGGTGTAGCAAATACGAAAACTCAAATTTATAGCCACTCTCCAAAGTGTAGGACATCATCACTCTTTCCCACTTTAAGCTATGTTTTAGAATTCCTTGTATAATCATAACTCAAATTTAATTTTATTCCAAGTTCCAACTTTTGATTATAAACAAACGTAACAACAAACTGCACATATATGGACTCAGACACACAAGATAACTGTGAAAATTTTATCCCTGTTTCTCAAGGACAAAAGGGACCCCCATCACCATGACTAACAAGCAATTTTAAGCACATTTCATTCAACACAATAATTCTAAAATTAGCTTAGATGAGACAGGCTTGTGAAAGTGTCTGGAATTCTCTTTTTAGACAAGCAACATTTGTGAATCTGGGGAACCACCCAGTACAGTTTGCAGTAACAACAGAACAAACTCAATTCTAGGTAAAAGTCAGTGGAAAGAGAAGTAAAAATTTTTAAGGAAGTGGGGTAAAGAAGAGCAGACAGTTAACAAATGCCATAAAATGAGAAATCTTTAAGCTAGAGCATGAGTCAAAGCAAGCAGTATTAAGCAATGCATTTAATTAGCATAACCAAGGCAGAAACCATCTGGCAAATAGTTCAGACAAAACAAAAAAGGACTGCAATCAACAAATACTTGTTGCTCCAATATTAAGGTTTAGGTCATAATTTAGCAGTATGAATGTAAACAAATCAAAGTCCTATTATTGCAAATGAAAATTACTGAGTAAGTTTAGATTGAGTCTGAATTTTTTTGCAACAGTAATTTAGAAACTCATCTATTTTACATTTTTGTTGTTCTTATGTTACACATGGTAATATAAATGAAAGAAGAATTAGAAAAGAGGGGCAATATGATATAAAGATGCCTGATCAAGGAATCTAAAACCTAAAAACGAAGCCCTTAGTATTCTATTCTGTAATGAATTCTGGAATTTTCATGGCTTATAACAGAGAACAATGTTTTGTAAAATAATTTTTCTAAGAGCGACAAAAGGAATGTTCTACATCCCTATCCTACTCTGCCCTTCACCCCACCCCACTCCTCAAAAAAGAAAAGGTGGTTGGAATAGCGGCTTATAGGCCAATTCAACCATTTCTATGATATCACAAAAGTAGAATCTGTCTCTTCAGAAAGCTTCTCTTTTAAGTACAACTGATTTCCTGAACTAGTATTTGAAAGACATTAGAGTCCCTCCAGAGACTGCTGGTATAGGTCTCAGTCATTTCTATAGTTTCTCTTATTGGTTTAAATAAGCTCATTTATTTCTTTACCCTCACTACTCTGATTTTCCTATTTTCCAAACTTCTCAAAGAATTCTCTTCATGTAAAAATCAACAATACATTTTCTTGGAGACATCTCTTAAGAAAAATTTAAAAATTCTGAGATCTTTAAGTTTTGAATATTAAAAATTGTGGGACACTGTTCTCTGTGTTTAAAATACACAAGATTTAAGAAATTAGTTACAACTCAATATGAAAAACATAAATAAATAAACAATCCAATTATTATAAGAAATAGGTAGAGGAACTGAATAGACATTTCTCCAAAGAGAACATACATATGTCCAACAGACATGAAAAGATTCTCAATGCCACTAATCATCAGAGAAATGCAAATAAAAACCACAGAAATGCAAATGCAGTATCACCTCACTGCTGTTAGAGTGGCCATCATCAATAAATCAACAAACAAGTGTTGGTGAGGATGTGGAGGAAAGGGAAGCTTCATGCACTGTTGGTGGGACTGCACGGTGCAGCCGCTATGGAAAACAGTACAGAGGTTCTTCAAAAAATTAAAAATAGAATTACCTTATGACCCAGCAATTTCACTCCTGAGTATTTATCCAAAGATCCAAAACACTAATTCAAAAAGATACAGGTACTCCTATGTTCACTGTAATGCTATTTACAATAGTCAACATATGGAAACAACCAAAATGCTCATCAGTAGACGACTGGGTAAAGAAACTGTGGTACACTTACACAATGAAATAAAAAAGAATGAAATCTTACCATTTGTGACAACATGGATAGACCTAAAGAGTATTGTGCTAAGTGAAATAAGACAGACAAAGACAAATAAAATACTTTATGATATCACTTTTGTGTGGAATCTAAAGAACAAAATAAAATGAACAAATGAAACAAACAGGCTCATAGATACAGAGAACAGACTGATGGTTACTACATGGGAGGGAGGCTTGCAGGACTGGGTGAGAAAGGTGAAGGGATCAAGAACACAAATTGGTAGTTACAAAACAGTCATGGGAATGTGAAATACTGTAGAAAGAATATAGTCAGTAATAGTGTAAAAACTGTATATAGTGTCAGGTGGTTACTAGACTTACTGGGGGGATCTCTGCATAAATTATACAAATGTCTAACCAATATGCTATACACCAGAAACTAAAATAATATTGAGTGTCAATTATAAAAAAAAGTCATGGGCACATACAGCACAGCATAGGAACTCAAACTCAATAATATTGTAATAACTACATATATTCAGATGGGTGCTAGACTTACCGGGGTTATCACTTTAGGAGGTATATAAATATCTAATCACTATGTTGTTTTGTGCACCTGAAACTAATAAAAAATTTGTATAGCATCTTACACTGCAGTGTTATATTACTGCTTAATGGTAAACTGAATCTACAATTTTAAAATACATGTTCTCATTTAGGCTGCTACAAATTTCATATTTCTTTACTAATACTTCTTCAGAGCCAGGGTCAATGTAGAAGAGTTATAAAAAATCAGTGTAGTCTGATTGATGGGTATTAAAGGTCCATTTTTACATGACCTAAGAGATTACTAAACTGATGAACATTGTTGTTAGCTATAGATTGCTTGCTCTTCCTCAGGAATGATGACATAGTATATAATACTGTTGAAGTGCAAACAAAAAACCAAGATTTGAATTTGTTTATCCATGACTAGTTCAGGCAGCTCTGTTACTATAAAGATGTGCTTTTTAAAAATGTTTTTGAGTAACAGAATGTATTTAAATTTTTTTATACCTTGGTAAGTTTTTTTAAAAATACCAGTTTCAACAAACACTTCAAAAAAAATATATTTGTACATTGCCAGTAAGTACATGTAAAAATTTTTGTGATGCATAAAGGAATGCTCTTATTAAAAGCAGCAGTTCATTCTAAAAAGTACATTATACTCAGTATATTGCACTTGGCCCAAGGAAAGTGTCATTGAAAACTACTTATCTATGGTAACAGGTAAGATAAAAAATAGAGCCACGTGGTTCTTGATTTTTTTCTGTTTGGCTTATTTCACTTAGCATGACAATCTCAAGGTCCACTTACGTTACTGCAAAAGGCAGTACTTCATAGGTAGGATATAAAACTGAAAGCAACGAAGAAACAAAAACTAATGAACACAGTCAATAATTTAGTGGCTACCAAAGGGTATGGAGGAAGGGTACATCAAATACATGGTGACAGAAGGAGAACTGACTTTGGGTGCTGAGCACACAATGCGACATACAGACGATATATTGTAGACTTGTATACCGGGAACTTCATGTAATTTTACTAATAGGTTCCTGGCATACAATTTTTTGTAATTAGATTTATTGGGGTGACATTAACAATTATTTACTAATGTCATCCCAATAAATTTAATTAAAAAATAGAGCTGTATTTTAAAAAAAGCTTACAATGCTAATTAATACCAGCTTGGATATATCAAGAAATACTTGTGGGAAACTGACTTAGAAAAAAAAATTCTAGAAAGTATAAAGAAATTTGGGGAAAAATATATCATCTTCCTTTATAACTAAAATGTCCATGTAAGATAGTTGAGATATTCCCAAAGTGCAGGTTACATTTTTATATTAAATTTTAAAATACAACCTAGGAACACGTTAAAACATTTGGCTTTTATGTCCCATTATTTCAATCCCACTGCTTGCATTCTTTTATTATTAAAGAAAGTGAAACTGATTAGGTCAATGTTTGGATATTTATGGGGGGGGAAACCCAATAAGGATACTTAATGAAATGTATTACTGAATATTATTTCATTTGAAAAGGTTGCTCTGGCCAATTAAAAGCTGAATTAAGGTTTCCTGACTCCATAAGGACCCCAGTTGTAAAACAGGGTCTTGTGGCTGAAGAGCTTCTCTTTAATGTGATCCTTAAGGAGAAGCAAGGCAGAATTACTCTATCTCAAACAAGAGACAATGGATAGACAGGAAGTCAGAAGATCTAAGGCTGGATCCTGGCTGTATGACTCTGGGAAAACCTCTTCATATTTAAGTTCTTCATCTGTAAAATGGTTATATATAATTTTATCTGATAACCCTAGTTATTAAGACTGTTATGAAGGTTAGTTAAGATGGTATACTTTAATCTCCTTTATAGGCCTTACAGAGCATCTTATCAAGATTTCTTACCTGTGGCACTGTTAACATTTTAGGCTGGGTAATTCTTGGCTATGGGAGGCTATCTGGTACATTGTAGGATGCTTAGCAGCATCCCAGCTTCTGCCTATTATATGTCAGTAGCACCTACACATTGCGACAACCAAATGTTTTCAGACATAGCCAATGTTCCCTGGGATAGAGAATCAATGAGATTATTACTTTCTCCTCTTCTCTTGCCCTCATTATCTTATATGGTATTGACTATATAGCCCTGCGTGTGTGTGTGTGTGTGTGTGTGTGTGTGTGTGTGTGCACGCGTGCGCATGTCAGTGTGTATTTTTAATGCTTACCCATAAGACTTCGATTAAGATTATATTACTATTTGCCTAAATTTTCCTGATTCCCTCAAACATTTAAAGCAATCACAACTCAGAAGCATGTACATTTAAATGTTGCCACTTCTTTAGTCAGAATATTATTCCTTTAAACACAGCACTTTTCGGTGTGAAGGTGATTTCAAGTATGTACTTCGTTAATTTGGAAATCAGCCTATGATTCCCTGGATTAAATGACTATGTGAGAAACAAGTTAATTCTATTTTCTGAATAGCAATTGTGACAATGCTATAAAATAAACTACTTTGATAAACAGAATAAAAACTACTCTAATATAAAATGATTTTATATAGACAAAATGGCCTCTAAAATTGTATAATTTATATTTTATGCATATTTATAATTTATACAGATTTTATATGTATCCTAGTTCTTAGCCACTGGACCTCAAAAATAGTCTGTTCATTTGTTTCATAGGCACATATTTATTAAACACTATGTATAAGCCACTGAGCCAGACACTGCTGATAAAAATCAATAATAAATAACAGAGACACTGTCTCTATGCTCACAGTTTTCACTTTACTAGAGGAAAAAAAAACCCACTAGGTATTCAACCATAATATAACAGTGAGATCCAAAGCACAATCATAGGCAAAGTACAGTGTACTGGAGAACTCACTTGAATCTAACCATGAATAGTGGGTGTGGGGAAATTTGTATATTTTCTTATAAAAAATTTGGGGGAAGAGGTGAAGGAAAACCTAAAGTAGAGGGATGAATAAATGATAATTGTAATAACATATTAACCAATACTGAAGGTCATATATGCGATTTAAGTTTCTATCAAAAATGGTGATTTAGATTCATCTATAAAATCATCACCATATGAAATAAAAGCAATTTACCAATTTGAGACAATGAAATACCATGTGAGAGTTAGGTATAGAAACAAGTAATTTGTAAGAAGACTCTTCTGGTAATGTACAAGAGTCAGAATTGACCGTGATTCCTCAACAAGATACCATGCAAAACAGCAAATCTCATTTAGTTATACTTTTTGTTTTCTGAATTAAGGCAAAATGGTATTTAGCAATTCTCCTTTTCAACTTTGTATTTCACTTGCTACCAACAGAAAGAGGCTGGGAAAGAAAGCCTAGAGGGAGCCCCAAAGTAGTAAATAAGAAAGAAAAGGAGCCAAAGGGAATAAATATTTTTATAGTTGTTTTCTCTTTCTGTTGGTTGCAAAAAGGGTCTGGGTTGAGTTCATCTGCTCACTTAAAAGTTGAGAGTAAGGTGGCAGAATTTAGGGCTGGCATTCTCTTTTCTGTGAAAAGGTTTACTTTGCCTTCTATTTTATCCTTGTTTTTGGATATCTTAGGTATCCTGTCAAGCTTGCTTCAGTAGATAAATGTATACAGTTCTCATTCAGTCTCCCTAATACCTACATGCAAGGTATCTATTTTTATGTCTTATAAAATTGGAGCAAGAAGCATTTTATAAGTACCAGGGATCATTATTCCGGTTCCACAGTTACTAGATCAACTCAGGTGGTCTGTGATACCTGATGTGACGATCCAAGGGACATCGCGAATGTTGCCAAATGAAGCAGTTTTACGGTGGCCCCGTTTAGGCTTGGAATGGGCTGTAAAAACAGTATATACAGTATACATGCAAACAACCACAAATAGTAACAAAGAAAACGATTAACTACAAAAACAGAATAGCTTTTAAATACTTATGTTAATAACACTTCATGCAGAATGACATGCAGAACTATCTAACTTTTCATCCATGCTTAGAATAGGCATGATTAAGGAGCAAATAACTACCAATATAAGACGTTTTACATATTGGCTTTAATTAGCAGGGAAAAAAAAAGGACAGAGACAAACAAAGCTGCAGGGTAATGAGGAAGCTAAATTCAAAAATGTTCACAGAAACAATCTACCTAGGTGAAACCACTGATATACATGGGGGGCTAGGATGAAAGTGGGAAGGGAGAGAGGAGTTAAAAGAAATAAGCTGCCATATGTGCTTTAATTATATAAACAGAGAAATATATATGTTCAAGTTAGGCGTTTGTTGAAGTAGGCTATAAAGTAAAATTGAGTGATTAAATGATAATTATTGAATCAAAATATAAAATGTATAAGCTTTTATAAGTATTTACAAATAGACGGCTGCCCAGAAAAAACCCAGCCATAAATGTCTCCATTTTTCATATTACATGGCTGGATACTTTCTGGACAGCCCTCATACTTCTAATAAACTGAGTATTTTAGTTTCCAAAGTTTAGGGCACATTCCCACTAAACGTGAATAGTGCTAAAAGGCTGGAGATTATGAACCTTTCAAAGTAAGACAATTCACTAAAAAAAATCTTAATTGTATAAAATTCAATGCATGTCCAATAGCACCTGCTCTACATTTAGGCAGAAAAAGATAGGGTAATTTAATGTGTGTGGTTATCTTTAACCTAGTGAAAAATCACTTCTGTAAAGAATAATTATAAACTAGTACCTGACTAGAAAATTGACACTAGCAGATATAAAGCTATTATTAGAGCACTACTTCCTGTTTCAGGGTAATAGTCACTATTTGGCAGATCTAACTTGAATGATATCCCTTAAGTGAACAAAAGCTCCCCCAAGTGTGAAGGTATGTCCCTGTGTGCTCTGCTAATCTGACAAGACACTACACTGAGACACACTTGTGACTCAGAGACGTGGCCAAGTTTGTCAGTGGCTGGTGACCTCCAATCATCGTGATCGTTTCTGAAGACTTATCAGTGTGACAGAGACTGCTATAGCCCTGCTAATCTCTGTATTCTTTCCTTCTTTCTCAGCCATTCAGGACAGCAAGATGCTCAGATAAAAGACCACAGATCCTTCTGTTCCCTGAAGACATGTAGCCATCTAACTATATTACTATGGCAATGACATACTTGTATACACGGAAATTGTTTTGGGGAACTTCTGGGAAAGGTCTTTGAAAGGGCTTGGGCATGTATCCCCTAATTCTTTCTTCCGCTGCCTGGATGTGGATGTGATGACTGGAAATGTAATATCCTTTTGGAGCACAAAGTAACCTTGAGGATGGAAGACTCAAGGGTGAAAGAATTGTGGCAAAGAGGGACAAAGGAGCCCAGTTGCCTAATGATCATGAAGCCTACCCCCACCCAGATTTGTTTATTTTTAAAAAATAAGGCTTATGTGTTAAAAACATTGTTACTCTGGATATTCTGTTCTATCTATCCGATTCTAATGCTAACTGATACAACCAGTGATCATGATTAGCTGAAGATAAGTATAGCATAATGGTCTTCTGGACAACTTATTTCTGAAAAGAGCTCCACACAGAATGAGAATATTCTATTTAGAAAAAACCCAAATGAATGACAAGAGACCTAAAAACAAAAGCAAAAAAACCCCAGTTAGCTAAGTTAAAAAATACATATGCTAACATACATGGAAATACACATGTATCCACATATACAGTTAAAAGACTAGAGTTAAATACACAAAAATGTGTTTATCTCTGAGTGGGAAAACTAGTTTTTGTTTGCTTAGTTCCATTCTCCACAACAGAAATGTATTTACTTTTATAATCAGCTCCCCTCCACCCCTGAGGGAACCAAAAAGAACACAAATTAAACCAGCATTACCAAAATGAAAGCTGGTTAGAAAGGAAGCTTAGACGTTCACTCAGGTAACAAACAAGACATACAATTGTTTTTGTGCCACCAGTCCTTCCATAATTAATCATTCTAAGAACTGACAAAATGGAATTTAAATGTTAGTTTTTTTCAAGATCAAATAAAATTATCATGATCCTTAATTTTAAGTACAATTAGAAGAATTAACCATAACCAACTTAGCCATTGTTGCCATTGGCAGGGGGAGCAGTGACCCCAAATCATATGTGAATCTGGAGTACACTTTTCTTCTAATCTCGTAACAAAATATTTGCTATTATTTGAGTTCAGCACAAAATTCTAGTAGAACCACACAAAAACTTCTAAAACATTCTGGTTTTGGCAAAATTTCAATTTCTCACTTAGAGTTTTCAGCTCCTGTTTTAGGTGAAAGATTTACATTTGTTAAATCTTTAATTAGTAAGGTTTATTTCATGATCCAAATAATTTTACAAGTCATACCTTTGTTATTTGGAATTTGAAAGAAGTGTATAAATTATTGCGAGAAGCTTAGAAAGTACATTGTAAGCCTATTTCCTACTTTAAAAAATTTTAAGACAGAAAAAACCCTCTGATATTCCCACTACTACAACAATCATTTTCACTCCTCTTCAGACTTTTATTTCCTTTTTACCTGTGGTTGCAGCAATCCTGGCTTCTATTTCAGACATGTCAGCACTCATCCTCTTGCCCTCCGAGGTTGGGGGCAAGCTTTCTACGCTGCTCCCACGGGAAGCTCCCAAGCTTAAACGTCCAGATTCACTCTGTTAAAATTACAGGTCAATTTGAATTACTGAAGCTCTTTAGATTTAAAGTCCTGGGCAGTCTAGAAGGGACTCTTATGGATTCTGTTCTGTTCTGAAAGAAAAGGGAAGTTTTCAGGGAGAGGGAACTGCAGGAGTAAGGGAGAGCAAGCTGCGATGCTGGCCTTTAGAAAAGGGTGGTCACTGGAGTTTGGAGTTACTGCTCCAAATATCAGTTAACCTAAATGCCGCAGACAAGATGAACAAAATCACTCCTTAAAATGTTTTTAAAGCAATAATAGCAAATACACATTAAATCTCAAGAACATGAAATGACAGACTTAGGACAACTCCTTAAACTGGGTAGCCATTTTACATTTTTAACCATCAACCACTGAGTCAGTGTTCACCAGAGGGAAAGAGCTGCACAGTTGGCAAAAGCAGCAATCATCAGAAGGGAAAACAATCTGACTGGTAATAAATAGCAGAAGAATCTCATTATACGTTTCTACTCTTATGCTTATCTGTCCGTTTCAGGAACAAGATTCAAGATTTATATAATGGAAGATGGTAAATAATTAAAATAATTAATTTCAGTTGGTATAAAGTTATAACTACTGGTAAGATTACCATATGATTTTACCGTTAATTACAAAACAAACCTGTTGCTTTGCTTGATTTTTCAACAATTTTGATTCTAAGCGTTTAATAGTATCATTTGTGGAAGGAACTTGTTCCATGTTAGTGTCACTTTTATTACTCGTATTTGTAGAAGCGATGTCCATGAATGAGCCTAGGAAAGCAGAAACATTTATGATTATAGGCTGGGAATAATACAAATTTTTATTCAATAATGTAACTTAAGATCTTTTCTACACTAGCAAGACGTAGGTAGAAATGACTTTTCAAACTTTTCAAGTTTATGAAGCTATCTACCCCCACAAACCATTTTAAATGAAATTTAAGAATAGCACAAAAAGGGAACCAAAATACCTAAATAGTCTTCTATAATAATAAAGATGACTTCAAGGTTCTTAGCTGGAGTTAGGAGAATCAAGTGGCTATTAATCAAGATGGGGAAGACCATGGGAGGAGTGAGTTTGAAGGGAGTATCAGGAGCTCAGTTTAGGAAATGATAATTTTTGAGTTCCAATCAGATAACAAGAAAGTAGTTAGATATAAGTGTGGAGTACGAGTGTGGGATGGAGCAAAACATCAGCAGAGTAAACAAAGCCATGATATTAGAGGAGATTACCAAGGAAATCAGCATAGATAGATAAGCGAAGAGGCCAAATGACTGAACCTGGGTACTCTTAACACAGCCTGGGAAAATAAGAAATAACCAGGATAGGAAAGCATCACAACAGTGGCTAGAGATATAAGATAAAACGCAGGCTAGTATAGTATCCTGAAGACCAAATGAAGCAAGTGCAGTAATGAACTGTGTCAAATGTTACTGGACAAGTCAAAAAAGATGAGAACTGAAAATCATTTATTTAGATTTAGTAACGTGGACGTAACCAGTGACTTTGACAAGAGCAATTCTGGAGTAGTGGTATAACAAAACCCTAAATGGAATGATCCTAGTAGAAAGGCTAAAATGGATGATACAAGTGATAGAAAGAATTGCTGGGAAGAACAGATGGGATTTAATGCACAGGCTTGCCTTTGGTTAGAAGAATGGACAGTTCAGCCATAGTAACAGAAGAGAATGCAGAGTAGATGGGCATAGATACAGGTAGATGGATGGGCATATGTAGTATTTTTCAGAGAAATAGTAAACAAGGTGAACTGAGAGTGAGGAGTGGGGAGGAGGTGTCTGGAGTTTGAGAAGAGAGGCTAAAGTATACAATTAAGTCACATAGGAGAGGGGAGATAAAGTAAAATATAGTACAACTGTCCAGAAGCAGCAGAAAGGCATTTAGAGGAGTCATCTCCAGCCACATTCAGCTGCACTGACATAAGCAAGGTGTAAGGTAAGGGTCAAATTTAACCAGCCTGTGGTTTAACAAAGCTTGACACAAAGGCTAGAAGGCTGAGGATTATTTCTAATAACTACTCAGAATTAGGTGGGAGGAAGGAAGAACCTAAGGGGACTCAGGCTGATGAAAAGATAAAGGATCAAAAGATTGAAAGTCACAGTATAAAAACAAGGAGAGGGTTTGAAGGTAGTAAGTAGTAAAAACAAAAAAATGTAGTTTTAGAGTTCACTTTAAAATTCAGAGCAACTCAAAAAGATTTTCAGTAAAACCAGAATTGGGAAACTACTCAAACATGCAATCAGCTTAAAATAAATATTATTTTTGAGGTAGGGGAAATAGCTCAGTAAAATTATGTCAATAAAAATAAAATTTTAAGTACAAGACAAATATGCATATACATACATATATATATCTATATATAGATATATATATCTATATATAGATATATATAATCTTTTAATTAAATTAACAATAAACTGCTTAAAGTGCCATAATGCATCCCCAAATATATATCAGAAGTATAATTTTTCTATTTTTATTATCTCTTTTGATGACCACAAACTATGAATCCCACTACTACTTCATATTTAGAAAACTGAGGATCTCTGAACTAAACCAGTTTCTTAAATAAGAGTCTCTGTAGACTCTTCTACAAAGAACAAAAAATAGGGTTTTCATGAAGACATATGTTGTTTTATATACACACATACACACAATTTCTAATACTATTTGGTCTATCAGTATTTATATAAACACTACTTTTCAAATAAAGAATGATATTCATAGCAACCAATCTTTTTATATATAACTATATGCAAGAACTCCAAGACTTGGAAGCAGGTCTTCAGTAACTCCTTAATCTGGTACCTTCAGAAAAAATGATGCACCTGGAAACTCGAACCAGTCAATCATAGGAAATGAAGACATTAAAATGCAAATTGGGACATTATCCATTGTTTCTTGATTATAATTTCAGGGAAAGACATCAAAAATTAGGTTATTACTCTTCCAATCTATCCATTTACCTGTACTGGTGGCAGAGTTGCTTTGTCCTTCATCTGAATACTGACAAGGGTATTGTAATGGCTCATCTGCTCCCGGAAAGTACTATATATATAAAAAAAGTAAATCCAATTTAAAATTTCTTTAATACAAATTAAATCCTGTAAAAATTAACTTGAAGAGTGTATTTGAATTATTTCATAGTCATAGGATTTAAATGTAACAAAGATGCTGCTTTATTTTTCTTAAGGCGTATACTGAATTTGTAGATATCTAAGTTTTTGATTTTACAAAGATGACAATAATGTGCTGCTTTTCTGAATTTCAATTGTGATCAAAGTCATGTACTACCTAAGTATCTATTTTACACATAGCCTAGATAGTCTTGAAGAAAACAACAAATATTTCTGTAAAGGAACATAGGAAATAACAACAGTATCATTCCTCAAAATTATATGAAACATATTTGTTTTCATTTCTATTTTTTTTTTTTGGTGGTTCCCCGGCTGGGACTCAAACCCAGGCTGTGGTATTGAGAGCACCGAAGCCTAGCCACTACGCCAACAGGGAACTCCAATATTTGTTTTCATACCAATGACACAAACTTCCAAACTGTTGAAATGGTTGTCAGTCTGACAACTGAGACTGGTATGCCATAGAATAATTGTTAGAACTAACGCAGAGGGTGCCAAAAAAATGTATATACACTTTAAGAAAGAAAAAAAAATTGTATTAAAATTGTAATACTCAATATATACCTATAACTAAAGATGAATACAAGTCACGTTTGACTATTGCAATTACAAGAGGTGCTCAAAGTGGTTAGCATTAGCATCCAGACACTTATGATTACAGCAAACTTATAATGTGCATACATGCTTTTGGCACCTCCGGTATTTTAATTACAAATGATAGATTTTGGATATCCCTCTATGAACTGGAGATATAATATTAGAAATATTTGCTGGACAAAAATTAGAATTTAGGAAAAAAGGAAAGATTTTTCTCTCAAATGAAAACAAAGCACATATTAAGCACAAATACAATTTGAACTATATTTATCTAACCCAATGTTTTAAGATATCTGACTAGAGACTAAGTTGTTTTCTTATGAATGTATCTTCAGAGCCTAAGATCCTATGTGTAGCTGGTACCCAAATTTGATGGTAAGCTTTAATTAGATTAACTCAAGCTGATTTGCCCAAAGTATCTTCAAAAGAATGAACAAACTAAATCTTTGGCTATTTAGGAAATCACTTAGAGATTCTTCTACTTAGCAAGTTGTTCTGAAATTCAGGTACTTTCATAAATATGGTAACATTTTAAAGTCTATGTATACTGATAGATTTTGTTAGTGCATCAAAAACAAGAGGACTAAAATTATTTAAATCATTCTGAAAGTGTTTGATTTATAGACCAGAAAATTTTAATAGTCATTTAAAATGGTTATTCTAAATTTAAAAATTCTATAAATCCTAGAAGAGATTTTAACTTTTTAACGGCAAATGAAAAATTGAAAATATGCAATGAAAAATCAAAAGATAAAAATCACTTCAATAAATATATCTGGGAATGTAACCTCTCTATTGCCTTGCATAAATGACTGCTTGATGAAGATCTGTATTAAGAAAATTTAAAATTTAGCTTAGCAAGTATTAGAGTCGTAAAATTCCTAAGTCCTGTAAAGGCTTTAGAGATCACATAATTCAGCTTCTCTCACATTACAGATGAGCCAACAGACCTGGAAACACATATACATTTATCCATTAAATTAAGCAGGAGGAACAAGCAAGTCCAAAAACCTAATCTAGCCACTTTTCCATGATAAAGAAGTAGGCTTTTGTTTTTGTTTTTTAAATAAATAGCATTTCCTCCTCTGATTACGAATAGTAAATGCCTATTCTAACTTAGAAAAATACAGAAAAGTATAAAGCAGAAAATAGCACTAATGTCCCTTTATTTTAAAACTTCATTAAAACTCAGTATACATCAAATTTCCCTAAACCCAGAGCCCCTCAAAAGAAGGATTATACCCGCATCAAGTGAGTCATTATTTTCACAATTTCCTCCATTGAAGGGCGCTGAGAAGGATCTTTAGACCAGCAGCGAGTCATCAAGCTCTCAATGGGTTTAGGTAAATTTTTGATCAGTGGTGGTCGAGTACCTATAATGAAAAATTATAGAGGAGGGGAGGAGAAAGAAGGTATTTACCCAAAAAATGCTGTAAGCTCTTTATATGTATTTCTAAAGCAGTATTAATTTTATAGACCTTGTAATTTAAGATTTTTTTTTGAGTAATAAAAGTATGGTGTTTTTTTTTTTTTTTTGTCACTTCGGTTAACATTACATTTTCATAAAGGGGAAGCTACACCTTTTGAAAAGTTAAATTAAAAACTTTATATCCGTTATAGCAATAGTAAGACTAGGAATTAATAATATATCATGTACCATAAACATTCTAACAATAATAGTTCAATGTGTGTTTTATTAAGAAAAATAATTGAGGTAATCTTACTTAAACTATATTTTCAGATTAATTACAAAAATCACAAATTTATTTGAAAAACAATTTCCATACCTAAAAAATCACTATGGTGTTATACTCACTGACCTCCAAATGACTCTTTTGAGGGAGGCAGACCTTTTGGTCGCTGTGAATCAATCATTTCATAAGCTGAAAACTGACAATTTTTGTGTAATTACCAAGTCTGTAGTATTAATAGTAAGGTCCATAACTTAAAGAAGGTCTCAAATATAATAAAGTCTTTGTAATTTTATCAATTAACAAGTTAGTCCCTTACTTCAATGATATTCAATTATTTACTGACAATTGACAAAAAGAAAACAAACAGTCTTGGTGAATACTCTAGCATTCTCTACAATGACATTAAAGGAAGTGAAATAAATAAAAGGCGGTACAGGAAACTAGTAAAAGCACTTAGGGTTACTCAGATAATCTCACTCTTTGATAGGTCTATGAATGGCCTATATAGTTAGGCAGATATCTGTTTGTATCACTTGTGGAACAGTGTATTAAAAAGCCATTAATTAGAATGATTATCATCAAATGATAGAAATTAAATAACAGAGAGTGATGTTAAAAGTTAGAAAAGTTAAGCAATTTCCCTTCATGAAGAGTTTATTTTCCCAAAGCAAAATTAGAATATATGTATTTTAATATTACAGATTTAATATTATAGAAATATCCTAACTAGAGATATAAAAGGAATAGGAGGAATGCAAGAATATTGAGTCCTTAAGTCAACAAAACTTAAAAATATGGACATTGGAATCAGAAAAATCTAGATTTGAATTTCAGCAATAGTCTTGAACCAATTTTGTGATCTTGGGTAAGTTACTTAACCTCTCTCTAGGTCTCAGTTTCCTAATCTGTAAAACTGTAAAATGAGATGATAATAGCATTCAACTCATAATGTGAATGAATGAAAAGACAAAAAGAAAGAGTATGTAAAGCACTTTTCATTTTGCCTTTCTGAATGGCTTAAGTAACAACTCATTATGAATCTTTGCTTTCTCTCCTCAATGAGACCCTTGACTCCTCAGGAGAAAAGGCTGTAACTTCCCAATCATCTTAAAAATGTCAGCAATCCTATTTAATTTTTAATTTTTTCCCCTCCATTAGAGTCCAGTGCAATGCTTCTCTATCCCCTGGAGGAAGTCAAACCTAAGCAGCTGGCTCTGGCTTTCTACTGATGTCTTTCCCTACACAGAGCCAGCAGACACCTCAGCCTAGTGCATAGGCCAGGACCACTCCCAGGTCTGTCCTGCCTGATTCTGGGGATACAGAGAGGCAAACTGATGGTTCTGGTAACAAGGAATTGTTTATTTTGTTAGAGATAAATGGTTTTCTTTAGGGGAGAAACAATTTTCCAAAGAGGACAAATGCAAAATATATAAAAGAAAAATGCCTTTTCACAAACCATTATGTACAGCCCACATGATTCGAAAAGCTGGGCCACCAATCTCATCAAAGGGCTTCCGCCGTGTTATCACTTCCCAAAGGATGATACCCCAGCTGAAGACATCACATTTTTCACTGTAATTGCTACCTAGAAAAAAGGTAGTATAATTTTAAGACTCTTTTCCACATGACTTGCAGAAACAACTGTTTTCATAAATTTTAAGAATGAGCATCATGTACAAAAACAAGATGCCACATGTAGAGCTGAGAAATTACTTTCTGAAGTTTTTTCAAGTCTTTGCAACAAACAGATTTTTTTAAATGAATTAAGTATTAATAATGAATTAGAAAATCTAATTTAGAAAGTTGATTGTTTTATACCATTTCATCAAGAAGCACAGGACTTATCTTTTATTTATTTAGACTTTGTCCCTTCTTTGGGACAAAGAATGACACATTCATATATTCCTTTCTATAATGTTTTAATATTAAAATTTCTTCCTCTAGTCTCTTGATGGAAAGGATTACTCTACTATCAAAGCAGAAGAAATTTTGAATTCAGTGTTAAGAGTTTCTTTTATCTGATGAGGTAAAATTCTTAATTTGAAAACTTAAAAATAAATTATAAACAGTGCAAGATATGGATAATGATTTTATAGCAAGCAGATTAAGGAGCAAAATTTATAGGATTTATAAACTGGTAGTGAATCATCACAACAAACAGCCAAAAATAACAACAAAAAAACCCCTAAACAACTTACTATAAGAATGATCAATTATTATAACAATAGCTACACATGTACTTAAGTATGTGGACTACACATCCATTTATCAGTGTACTATAAGCTTTAAATTACAATGCTATTACAATCTAATTTGGGCTTAGGTGCTGACATCTTTCAGAAATGAAATAATCTACATAGCCTAATAGTCTGAGCTTTGTTACTCTAAACAATAAATAATAACTTATTTCTGGGTTCTTTTATATAAACAAATCTTTCTGCTGTACATGCTACAGAAATACTGTGTTATTTTAAATCACGGAAAGGTATAATATATGATGTTAAAACAATGCTAATTATATCCATTCTATAATATAAACCTGAAAACAAGGAGGCATTGTTTAATTGTATATAATTTAACACTTGCTTGTCCACTAACTTTTAAATTGAATTTTATTGCAAAATGGTCCCATTCAAGTGACCAGTTTCATAGCAAATTTCTCTTGGGTGGCTAAAAACAAACAAGACTTCAAATTTATAAAAATCAAAAAAAAAAATAAGCCTTAATCAGAATCTATAACTGAATTTTATGGGCATTCATATATCCTAATATAAAAAATCATGTATCTTCAGTTCAACTTTTTTTTATTTCAGAGACAACTTGATGTCTCTGAAACCCTAACATGAAATTTATGGTTCATCACTCTTTTAGAACTTGAATGAGATACAAAGATGTAAAAAAAAGTAAACATAAGGTAACCTTTAACCATTGTTCTTAGTACCATATTTTTGACCAAATACTTGAACTCTTTAAGGCATGTTCATTTAAACTCTATTAATTTTAATTGCTAGAAAACCAGTACAAAAGGACAGTTGATTCCCACTATTCCTGTTATTTAAGTTCTATAAAGTTGCTATAAACACTGAATCATTTGCTTGCTCCTAGGGGAAATACAGGGTTATAGTTGCCTGCAAGCATCTTTACATTTTTGTTAACCAGTCAGTTTAAAACCTTATTTAATAGATATTGTTAATCACTGATGTTGAACTCATGACCAATGGCACTATAACTTATGCCTGAATAAAGATTAGCCAGCACATTTATTTTCTCTGTAAGACATATCAGTCTTCTTACACTTAGGAACACTGGAAAGCACTTTAGTACTACTCTTGGAGTCCATTTTAAACAGTGAAATCACCAACAAAAAGCACAAAAAAGCATGAGAGGTGCCACTAAACAGATGACAAAAACAACACAGTTTGAAAGCTAAAACAAGGCAGAGCGTTGCTTTGTTTGACCTCAGCTGAGAACACGTGCTGTGCAACTCTAAATATTCCTCACTCTATGAGTGCCTGCCAATAATCATGAGTACTGATCTTAAGGTTACAAATAGGGAATTTTGGAATTACAGCATCTGAGATAAGTATCAACTGTACATATACTTGAACTTGCACAGAAGGTGCTAGACAACTTAAATCTTACTATGAGGTTTAAGTTCTAAGGCAGGCATGTCCAACCTGTGGCCCAGGATGGCTTTGAATGCAGCCCAACGCAAATTCTTAAAACGTAATCAGATTTTTCTGTAACCTTGTTCCCTGCTGTATCCCTAACAGCTAGCAACATGTCCACACATAATAGACATTGTACAAAACTGTAGCTCATCAGCTATCATTAGTGTTCGTGTACTTTATATGTGGCCCAAGATAATTCTTCCAATGTGGCCCAGGGAAGCCAAAAGGTTGGACACCACTGCTCTAAGACTATACTTATTTAACACCTCCTTAGATTTTAGACTGTATCTTCTAATTATGTATGATATAGAAATAAAATCATGGGAACAGGGCAAAGTCATAAACACACATTAGATTTACATGGAGTAATAAGGCAAATTATTAATCACATACTTCTGTTATTTTACCTTCAAAAACTTCAGGTGCCATCCAAGCAGCACTCCCCTTGTTATTGGTCATGTGTGTCTGAATGTCACAGGCTGTACCAAAATCACATATTTTTAAAACTGTCCCCCCCGCAACCAGCAGCAAGCTGTTAAAAAAAAAAAAAAAATCAAAGGTTATAAGACTAATACTTGATTCTACAATAAAAGAAGTTAAAAATACAAAGTTAAGCAAAACATCACCATTCAACTTCTGTGAAATGTTACTTGGTCACTATAACAGCTTAATAGTTCAGAGGAATATTAATTATTCCTCTGAATATTAATTAATTAGCAAAAATTAATTGACCTGAATCTAGTTCTGTTAGGAAGGCTGCTAGACCCACATTTGGATGTCTCCACCTGCATCTCCATAATCTTTCACAACTATAGTTCTTTCTGGGTGAATAAAAAACTTCTAGCTGGTCAACATTATGGTGTCCCAAAACAGAAGTGAATGAATATCAGCACTTTCATATTATATATCACTTGCCTCTATATTTAATCTCCCTATCCCAGTGTTTTTTAAGCTATAGGTAGTCCAACCATAAAATTACCAAAAGGAACAAAGGACCTAGATTAGATCTTTTATAAATATGTTAATAGTATTTACTGGCAAAAGGAGAGTTCCTATCTACAAATGATTTTAGTAGGACATATCTGGTTTGTCTAAATAGGTTAGTTAAGTAAAAATTTAAATTCTAAAATTTATGGATTTATGGGATATGGTTAGATGAAGGATGAAGGTATTTGTTTAAGCTGTGTAATTATAAAATATAAAAGATGTTAGAAAACTGAAATGAATTCCTTTTATGAGATATTTTCATTTATGCTTTTTAATAACTAGTCAGTTATTCCAAAGCCAAAAACATGCTCTAATACAGAAGAAAAGGGACACTTTAGAAAGTTGTAATAGATGGTTTCTGGCTCCTCCAGAAAAAGGATGCTTTGTCCGGGACTGATGCTTGCTTATATCCTTTGAATCATTAGTCAATTTGTTGCTGGATAAGAGCTATGATTGTCATGACTTTGCTTTGATAATTAAACTCTGTGTTACTACAGGAGGAAGGGAGGACTCGATTTCCATTAACAGAAAAAGAAATTAAAAAAACAGGCTAAGGGATTTCTTTTTCACTAGTCAAGACAGGTAGCCAGGACAACAGCCTCAGGAGTTAAGTTACAAATACAAGTATCATGAATCTCGGGCTTAAACATTATATGTCCAGGGACCTGGGGAAAGAGAAATCAGTTTAAGACTAGGAGTAGAAATAAGGTACACTAGTGAGAACAGTGATTCCAAGAGTTGGAACCTACATAGACTATATATCAGACTAGACTCAAGAGTGACAAGTTATTCCCAGCAGGGACACTTTAAAGTTATAAAGCAGTATCAAGAGAACGGAGTATCTGAGACTGATTTCGTAGGGAAAACCTGTTATCTGAGGACAAATGTGGTGACCAGGGATGGGGGACGGGGAGAACATGTAGGGGCATTTTTATTCCTCACAGCTGAATAAAGAAAAAAGTTAGACAGAAAAGGGGACAATAAATACCACATAGATGTTTTCTCTGAGTGCCTCTACAAACAAAACTCACCAAAATTTTTGCCTTTTAAAGAACTCATTTGAAGTTCTTTGAAAGTCCCAGGTTCCTCAATATGGAAAAATCCAGAACAGTTTCAAATTTTACCCAGATGCCAGAAATGCCCTTTTGCTTTTTCTCTGACAGTAATAACTACTTCATAAATTTTCATAGAATGTCTATTATGTATGGACATTGTGCTAGCTGTTAGGGATAAAGCAGGGAACAAGACAGACTTGTCTCGGCTCTCACTGAACTAACCGTCTAGAGGCAACAATATACACTGCAGGCAAAAAATAAGCTATAATAAAATATTCTAGAAGTATGCAAATCTAAGGTAGGAGTTATTAAAACTAAAATAAAAACCCTGTTAAACATTCTAAAATGCAAGCTTAGATAAATGACTAAATGGTGAAGGTGAGTAAAAATAAACACTTTTGAGCTAGCCAAAACGGAAAAGAGAAAAACTTATGTGCAACAAACAGACTGATTTAGGGAAGGGGTGGGGATGGGAGGAAAGTGGGGGGAGAAGAGAGAGAGACTGAGATAGACACATATAGACACTGACCACATTGTTAGAACTTACTTGGGTGGTTTCAGGTCCCTGTGGATTAGAGCTTTGGGTTGCATGCTGTGAAGGTAAGCTACTCCTTGGGAACACTGTAAACACCAACTCATGGCGTGGGCAGCAGTATAATATGGCAGTGGTTCAGCACCATGGAGCACTACAAAAGAAAGGCACAAACTAAAAAGAACTTTATTGTATACAACAAAAGACACAAGATGAATGCAAGCACTATCAGAACACATGATTGGGTACTTTTCACATATGTTCCTATCAGTATTGCGTTTAATTTTTTCTTTAAAAAAAAAAAAGATGGAAATATCTAATAATTCCAAATGGATAACTAACATACAGTGTCTAACATTTAAGAGTACATCCATTGGATGTTATACATACATACATTCAAATTAATATATTATATATTACCACACTTTCATATTGATAGATGCAGTCTATCACACAGCTATATAAATTATAAGCAATATGATGACATACTACTATAACAGAGACACAGAGTAGTGCAGAAGGAAATAAAATAACATATATCAAACTGTTTACCATTATGCTTTCTATAACAGCTAAACAGAAACAGTTCAACCAAATAAAACACTGAAGTATTAGGTACCCACTAACAACGCTGAATACATGGGCAGTAAATGTAAGTAAAAGTTTATAATACTAGTTTAAAAAATGTAATACAACAATTTATTTTATATAAATGGTGCAACAAGAGACAATACATTTACATATATGGTTGATGTTTCTTAGAATGAAAGAGCTATGTTCTATAAAGGTAACCAGTCATGATACAGTTTTTTCATTGTTTAAATTAAAATGTTCTGTGAGTGAGTTTTCAATTTTATTTTTTTAAAAGAATGCAAAATAAAGCAGAATGAAATGGAACTATGGTTAAAGAGCTCTAAAATGAGGAGACTCAAAGCTAAGAAAGGCAAAAGAAAAAATTAAAATAAGAAGGTATTTTAAAATCTATTTAAAAAGCAAATTTTACTTTACTTAAATGCTTTTAACATTATGAAAAGAACTATCAATTTAAAAGATTGCTATACTTAGACTTCTAAACTTTACATACTAATGTTGTAGCATCTTATCTTTTTACTTTTAATCTTCAGCAGATTTTTTTTTAAATTATCTCCTTTGGGGACTCTGAAGGTAAACTGTGAAGAACATTAAGTAACTTAACATTTTATATTAAAAGCCTTTCAATTATTTTACTCTACTAGATACAGACAGCCCTAATGACACTCACCATTATATAAAGAGCCTCCTTCAGCATATTCCATCACAAGACACACCTAAAGGAAATACATGCCAGAATAATTAACCACAGAGCGACACCATCTTAGGGTACTTGAAAGACAACTTACAAATGTTAATTTCATAAATATATTAAAAATCATTCTTTTGGCCCCTACTACGTGAATGACACTGGGGGGAAAAGGTATCTATGATCTAAACCTTGTCTTCTAGGGCCCACTGTCTAAGAGTGGAAATGTATGTAAAAAGATAATCAGAAGGTCTTTGGGGACTTTCTCCAGTGCTAAGGAGTAGACGCTGTCACAGAATAGCTTAAGCCTCATAAGAAGATGAGGTTACTGGATAAGAACACTTAAGACAACTCCTTCAATATACTGTGTTGCTAAAAGACTAGGAACAAATATATAAAGTATAATTTTTTTCAGAAATAATGTAACAGCAAAATAGCTTCTTAAACTACACACATCTGCTATGTCACTTCTTATAGACAATGCAAAAGTGACAAACTTACTGGATTCAAGCAGGCTCCATACAGCTTTACAATATTAGGATGGTTCACACGGGACAATTGACGAAGCTGTAACAAATTAAGGTTTCTTTTAAAAAGTGCTAACTTTTGTTATTATTAAAATCTTAGGGTTGTACAAAACATTAATCATTCAACAATCACTATTTACTATGCAGCAGGCACTGTCGTCATAAGTGCCTACCCAGAATGGCACAGAATACCTGCCCTAGAGCTTTCACAGTTTAGTTGGTGTAAAGACATGGAAACAATCAAAGCAATGTGCAAAGTGCCATAACAAGTTTATGAACAAGGCATGGTAAGTACATACAAGAAGTTAACTTTGCCAAGAAATGTTAGGACATCATCCTAGAGGTGGCACTGAGTTGAGTTATCAAAGCCACGAGAAGCCACACCATGGTTGTCATCATCTTCATAGCTATAGTCTACCTATTCTATGCTGGGCACCAGTGGCACTTTATAAATACCGTATGAATCTTGTGACTCTGTATTATCATTTCCATTTTAAAGATGAGAGACAGTTAAAATAAGGCTCAGAGAGGGTTAAGTGAGTTTCTAAATACCCTATGGCTAGGAAGTGGTGCAGCCAGGGTGTGAACTTCAGTCTATCTGACTTAAAATCTCCACTTTTTCTACATACTTATATTCTCTTCCCTACATTCCAACTCCCATCTCTTGAATTAATTCCCTCCTCTCCATTCTCACCACCACTTCCTTATTAATTCCTACATGAATGGCTGCAATAATTACTATAGCCTTTTCCCTACTTCCAGTTTTAACATTCCTTGATCCAGTGATTCATACTGAGGTCAGTGAGGGCTTTGGCTGTGCTCATTTCCCTTGCTCTACACCTCAAACTTCTATTAATGTATCCCCCAAACTGCTCCTTGCTCTCTTTCTTCTCTTCTTTTTTCTGCCTTTTCCTCTTATCCACTCTCTCTCTAGTACCTATACTATACTCCCGGCTCATGTGAAATCCACTAAGGTAAACCTCTTTACTACATGCATCTAGAAAGCTGTATTTTTCTACAGCCAACTTTTGTGAATTTTCAGTTCTAATAGAATTAATATCACTAATTATTATATATACTCATTTATTATATATATTACATTCCATCTTGTTAAGATTCAGCACTGAGCTTCAGATAGCAGATTATTCAAGCATTTATTCCTGTTGCCTCTCTAAATCCCACTAAGGGGTATTTTAGTTTAAGGCATAAACTCAATAGGATGAATAGAATGTGAAAGTTTGGAAGTTGGAAAGCAGATGACAAGCAATAACTGGCACAGCAGACCTAAATGATGAGAAAAAGAGAGCAGCAACCAGATTTAGCTCACAAAATCTTCAAAAGGTTGGGGGCTTGTTGTAATATTAAGTACCTATACAAGTCAGTAATGAAAGAGCAGAGAGATTGGAAGTTAGACCCAAAGATCCCCTCTCTCTGACTTCAAACAGCTTAGTGATCAGCTCTTTATCATCTCAAAGATTAGATGTTGATGCTTTAGAGATGGTATAACAAAGAGCCTCTGGATTGGGGGCTCCAAACAAAACTAAGGGATAAGCTCAGAGCAGCTGCTTCTGAGAAGCAGAGAGTTTGATGGGAGGAGGTATAGGGGATTGAAGTTTTTACAGTACAAATATGTGGAGAACCATGTGACAATGTAAAATACATGTAAGTATAACCTTGATTAGAAATTTGTTTTCCTACAAGCTATTATGACACTTGTTTGCTAGCATTTAACACTTATGCCTTTACCTAGTTTTGGGAAACTGTCAATACAACAGTGTTTGATCAATGGATGATCTTACCTAGATCACAAGCAAAAATTATGAATAAGGCAAGGCTGAGGCCAGACAGCTGGAGCATACTTCTAGAGATCATCTTTCTTCACGATGCCATCAAAGCATTCATCAGCACTTCTCTCAACTCATTCAACTAATTACAAAAATCCACTTCATTGTATCACAACCATGTTCTCATTTCTCCATGTTATACATTTAAAAATCACAGACAGAAATTCAGAGGGTTTATAAAGTAAAGACACCTTATCCACTGACCAACGAGGTTAAAAGGTCAATAAAACCACCAATTTAATAAATATACTGTGATTTAACATACAAAATGGCACAAAATTAATAGAGAGTAAGTCTGATAATACAATAACCTCATAATTATGAAATTATTTCCTTATCAAATCTATAGACAGATTTGTAAATTTTCATGCTAAACAGGAAAAACAAAATTTGAAATCATTTTCCCTTAAAATAATCTCAATTGAATTTCTAAAAATATCCAGTCAAAAATGAATGCATAAAATTTCCCTTCTCAATTTTAGGTAATGGGATAGAATAGCATTTCTTTTCTATTTTAAAATTTAAATTCTATGCCTTGAAATAGATCCAAATTACATCGATGAGATTATATTTTAATTCAGGGATGAATTCATTTATGTAGTTAAGTTTCCTTTTCTCCCTATTTTTAATCAGAATCAAAAGTGTGAATGAGAAAGTATTTCTATGCATTACCTTTGGTTCGACTAAACTGCTGATGTTCGAGTTATACAGAAACAATTTTTTTCATAACTAAAATCAGAGTACCTTACGTGAAAAACTACAAAACAGAAATGACATCTCAACTTACTTCTACAATAAAAGCTTTCCTCTCAGATTCACTTTCTATTTGTTTAATAGCAACATCTTTTGCTCTCCACTTAGCTTTGCAGACTACTCCAAAGGCTCCTCTTCCAACAACCTGAATTAAAAAAAATAAAATAAAATAACATGAGAATCAGAAACAAATAGACCCAGCCCAACATAAAACACTGAAGCCAATCTGAAAAACTTACTAAAGAAGGTTTTAGAAATCATCACTATTTGGATTTGCCATTGAGTAAGCGTGAATTCTCAGTAAAGTGAGGACAAATTAAATACACTTGTCGCTATCTTTGGTAGTTTATGGTCTAGACACTTCTTCGTTCTCAAGTATAGCCAAAACAACAAACAAAAAGACTCCTGGAGATGGGAAACAAATTAAAACAGGCAGGATAAATGAGAAGATAGAAAATAGTTTGAAAAAATAAAAAGCAGGAACATATCATTAATGTTTTAAGCTATCATATTTATGAAATTAAAAATAGCTTTAAATAATAGGGGTAGACAGAAAAGGGAAAAGGATAAAAACATAGATGATAAAAGACTGTCCACTATGAAGGATGGTATTATATATAAAACATGGTATTATATATAAAATAAAATAAATTTTGTCAAGAAAAAGAAATGAACTGCTCATACACGATACAATATGAATGAACCTCAAAAACACTATGTTAAGCCCAAGTCAGATAAGAGAGATCACATATTGTACTATACCATTTACATGAAATGTCCAGAAAAAAGAAAGGAGATTAGCAGTTTGCCTGGGGCTGAGTGTGGAAATTGGGAGTAATCGTACCAAGGTGATGAAAATGTTTGAAAACTGATTTACAGTGATGACTGTAGAACTCAGTAATTTGTGTTTTGTACACTTCAAATGAATACATATTATAATATGTAAAATACTTTATTAAATTTACTTTTAAGAAATTACAAATAAAGATGGGCCATGTATTATATTTTTGTTGAAACTAACTGATGGTTTCACTGTTCTCTCATGCTAGTCCACTTTTATAAATATTTGAAATTTGCTTTAAAACAACAAAGGAATAGATTTTACTACTTGTTAGAACAAAACTATTAGATTTTATCATTGTAAAGGACCTTAGTTAAGTGCCATCTACTGAAATCTTTTAACTTCCAATGGATCTAAGGAGTTTTCCTTAAGCAAAAAATCTATACAGTTCTTATGATGTACCGCTCTTACGGTACTTTTTATGTAGTAGGCACTGAGTTAAGTGCTTTACATATATTAGCACATTTTATACAACCCTAGGAGACAGATACTAATACTATCCTCATTTTACAGATGAAGCACCTGAGTTAAAAGAAGTAAGTAACTTGCCCAAGGCTATACAGCTAGTAAAATAGCAAGTGTGGTTTGATGGCAGGTGGTCTAACAGTACAATGTTAGGGATCCTCATTTGTTCACATATATTTGTATTATATCTCAGAAAGTAGCAGTTACATCTTCCCTTTAGACAAAATCATATGAACAAATTTCTGGCCACAAAACTCTTCTATAACAAAGCTGGCTGTAGCTATGGTAATTATGGACATTTCTCAACGTGGCTGAATGTATAAAACTACCCAAATGGTTAACATTTATTGTTTATCATAGGCTAGGTACTAGTCTATGTACTTTCATGCATTAACACATTTTATCCTCCTCCATTTTAGAGGTAGTAAACCAAGTCACAAGGTTGCAAGTTGCCCAAGATCTCATCAGTAAGTATTCAGAGACGCCAAGATTTGAAACCTAGAGTAGCCGGCCTCTGTGTGTCACTGGCTTAAAGGAAACTGAGCTGCCTCTAGGAAAAGTAAGGCACTATCTCTGATAGCTAGCTAGTCTTTCCCTTTTCCCTTTCCTAGCCCAGGGAGCTCAGGGTCCTCCTGCTTGTTCAGGCTCTTGCTCTCCTCCACACCTCTTATGAGAGAAAGGAACCAGCAATAGTCATTTGCACTTGTCACCCTGATACTTTAGTAAAAAAGGGATATTGGCTAAACCTGGCACCATTACAACAATGAAGAGCACGCCTGGGCTCTAGAACCCAGCAACCTTGAGTTTGAATGAAGGTTCTGTCTATTAGCTATTAGTGCTGGGCATGTTAATGTCTTTGATCTTCTGTATTCTCAACAGTAAAAGGGAGATGCTTACATTTTCCTCAGTGACTATTGATAGGGTTCATAAGTCAAAACCAGGCATTTACTGAAGCACTGCATAAGAGTTGGTATGTACAAGTCTACTCAGACTCACACTACTCATTTCTCCTGCAATTAACCATGGTAAACAGCAAACAGATCCTACAACAAACTTCAACTTTATGGCAACATTAGGTTAAAAAGATATGGATGGAGATCAACCTACCTATTGATACTACTAGGAAATAATGAAGTAATTTACTATATTCTTCCACCATGTATTTACAGATGTATCAAAACAACCAGTACTTAGTAGGTCTCCTCCTGCTTCATTTTCTTATTCTCAGGAATGTCCACACTGGGATTCCAAACATATTTGTGGGTCATGCACTTGTCACAAAAACTGTTTTAGTTATGCACAAGTGCCACCTAGTGCTGAGATGATGGCTGACTGAGCTTTCAACTTAAAACAATGGTAATAAAATGTAGGCAAATGAGGACATGATAAACTTTCTCCCTTTTGCTTAAGAAATCATTTTTTGGAACACACTTAATTATAAAACAGGCATATTCGTGTAAGATGAGAGCCCATGGCCTTAAGAAGCCTTCACTCACATTAGGGCCATATGTTATTTTACATTATGTTGAAACAACATATCTAAAAATGATAATAAAGAAAGTTCAGGATGCCCAAGATTGTACTATAAACTATACTACATGATAGGAAAAATAACTGCTGTGAATTCAAAGTGTGGTTAAAAGCAGAGTCAGTGTTTAAAGAATTTTAATTTCTGCATATGTAATGATTCTGATCACCAATTCCAACATGTGGAAGTGGGATTTCCCCACACCAATTCTTGAATACCAGCCGGGTATCATACAATTTAACTTAATTCAGACACTATCTACCTGGAGATAGCATCAGATCCAATAGTTTAAGGGCTCAATTTTAATTCTACAAGACTGCCCCGCACCTCAACCTCAGCTGCCAGGTTTTCATCTGTGCTTCTTATCAAACCACCTATATAGTTTGAACTTTCCAACAACCCCACTCCTTGGGTTCGATTAATTTGCCAGAGCGGCTCAGAGAACTCAGAAAATTATTTTACTTACTTGGTTATCAGTTTAGTATAAAAGAATGTAATTTAGGAATAGCCAGATGAAAGAGATCATAGGCAAGGTATGTAGAAGGGGCACAAAGCTTCCATGCTCAATCTGTGCAAAATTCTCCTCCAATCTCCATGGGTTCACCAACCTGGAAACTCCCCAAACCTTGTCCTTTTGGGTGTTGATAGAGGCTTCATTACATAGACATGATTGATTAAAGAACTGTTATTGGTGATTAATTCAGCCTTAGCTCCTCTCTATTCCCTGTAAGACAGGGAGGTGAGACTGAAAAGTTCCAAGGCCCTAAACACAAGACCAGTTCTGGCAACCAGCCCCATTCTAGGTGTGGCCCAAAAAGCAACTACATTAACATAACAAAAGACATACAAAAAGACAAACTGATTGCTCTCATGAATTAGGAAATTCTGGAGGATTTGGGAGGCTGTGAGCCAGGAACCCTGGACAAAGACCAAATATATGTGAAAAATATGATCACCTCAATGACCAAATATCTATTTCTTATGTCACCGTACTGTACCAAAAAATGACTTCCCACTTTTCCAAATGGCATAAATGTAGAGATATTAAGAGTGAAAAGAAAAAAAATATAAAGAACTAATCCCTGTCTTCATGGGATGAAAGTGAGGTAAAGAAGAAATGCATTCAAAACAATAGTACTTGAACAGTTTTTAAATATTAATACCAGCTGAGGACAGAGAAAGGTAGGAATATATGATGGTGGCCGAAAAACCACCCCTGCCCCTTCTAGGACACACTTAGTGATTAGAGGACAAAAAGGATTTATGCCCCTACTTCCCAATGAGATCCATAAGAGAAGGCAGCTTCATAGAATATGTTTTGCCAATATGGGAAGCTACAAATGAGTAAGTGTGGCAAGGGAGAAAGACAGAAGGAGGCCTTACTCAGGTTCTCTGAGCTGCAACAGAACATGGAAATGATACAGAAACACTCTCGCCAAGAGAAAAGCAAAGTAACTGAAAATCAGAGTCTCCTGACTGCAGGAAGGAAGCTGTTGTAGGGCACAGTGTTAGAACCTGTTATCAGAGGCTGCAGGATAGTGGATGTCTCAAATACAAGGAGCTAAGTGCAGAGCTCAGCTGAGTTTGAGGATCAATGAAAGTCAAAACAGAAGACCTAGTCAGCAAGCAGAACAAATGGGAGAAGAGGTGAAAGTGAGGCCTACGCAAGAGAACAAATGAACCTCATTTGTTTACTCCTTAAACCAGTACTTCTTAAATGTCTACTATATCCAGAGATATAGCAGTTGGGATACTAGAGATATAGCACTAAGTAAGACAAAGTTCCTGATCTATATGGAACATAGTTTCAATTAAGAGAAGGAAAGAAGACAGTCAATAGACAAAAGATGAATAAGAAAAATATGAAGTTGTAAAAATATATTATGTATTAATTTTTTAAAAAGGGATGATATGACAGAGACTAGTAGAAACTTCACATGATAAAGTATGGGAAGGCCATCTGAGCAGGTTACTGACTTGATCTGAATGACACAAGGAACCAACCAAAGAAGAAACAACTCATGTTAGGCCCCGAGGGGAAAAACCCCCCTCGCTCCCTATTCAACAACATCTGAGCCACAACTATGGGCTAGGCGCTATCCCAGGCACTCAAGATATAGAAGTGAACAAACAAACCCAAATCCTTGCTCTGAACTGCTTATATTCCCATGGAGAGAGACAAAGAGGAAGCAAGATACACACACAACGAGTGTCCGTAAAGTATCCAGCCATGTAATATGAAGAATAGAGGATTTTTTCTGGACAGCCCCCATAAGAAAAAGACATAATCTTTTAGAAAGTGAAAATGTGCTAGGGGGAAAGGAGAATAATCGTGTGTGTGTACATGTGTACGTATCCCCCCATCCCAATTTTAAACAGGGTAGTCCTGCAAGGCCTCACTGAGAAAGATGACAGTTCAATGACGACCTAGAGAAACTGTTCACTGTGGGCGATGCAGAGTAGGAAAAGGAAGAGTGAAGTAAGATGAGACAGGATAGTCAGGATCCTGAGTGGCATTCTGCACTATGAAAAGGAGTTTGCATTTTCATCTAAGTGCAATGGGAAGCCAACTGGAAGGGTTTTAAGGAGGAAAGATGTGATATGATTTTTACATTTAAAAAAATCATTCTAGCTCTTACATGAAGAATGGATTGTAGGGAAGTTAGAGCATCATATCAATAGAGAGACCAGGTAAGAGCGCTATTACAGTAGCTGAAGCAAGAAAAAATAGCTGTGAGTAGAAGGTTGGTGATAGTGCAGGAAAATGGCCAGATCTGGGATGTTTTACAGGTAGAGTCAAAAGAATTTGCTGTATGCAGGCAGAATAGGTGAAGAGGAAAAGAGATGAATAAATAATAACATCTAGATTAGGCAACAGTTTAATGAAGGATAACAAAGAACAGAGCAAGTAGATTTTTCTTTTAAATAATACAGAATTCTGTTTCAGTCATACAAAGTTTAAGATGCCCATTAGATACCTAGGTGGAGATATCAAGAAAGAAAGTAGAAACACGAGTCAGGAAAAAGTCAGGAAGGAGATAAGAACTTGAAAGGGTCATCTGCATTTAGGTGGTGTTTCTGGTCATTCCACTGGATGAGATCACCAAAAAATAATATGTAAATACTGGGGTCCCAGAACTAAGCTTTGAAGCACTTCATTTCTAACACAAACAGGAGAAGAACTGGGAAACACTGAGAACAACAGTCAATAAGGCAGCAAGCACACCAGGAGAGTGTCACAAGAAGTCAAGAGAAGAGTTTCAAGAAGAAATCAGATATAAAAACAGTAAAACATTACGCCGATGGCTCTTCAAGTATGGTCTCTGGGTCAGAAGCATCAGCATCAGCTGGAAATTTGTGAGAAATGTAAATTCTCAAGTTTCAACCCAGAATTACTGAGTCTGAGAGTAAGGCCCAGCAGTCTGTGTTTTATCATGCCCTTCTGATGATTCTAATGTTTGAGAACGACTGCATTAAGTTATAGTAAAAACACAATTAACAGTGAGACCAGAAGAGTCCTCTCCTGATGTTGATATTATTTATGGAAGTTTTCCAGAGCAGTGAGAAGCAATCTTGGGCAGAAAGAAAGTAAAAACGGAATTCTTTTGAGCAACCCAATGTTTTCCTTAACATATAGATCAGCAGAAAACTGTGGCATAGGTGGCAAATTGACATACACTGACAACTGAGGTAAACAATGAAAAACTTAATATTCAAACTACAAAATATTAACAAATTTCTAATTCACGTCCACAAATCAAAAATGCTTTTTGGATCTCATTCATATCTGAATAATTCAAGTTTGTTTCTTTGACATATTATCATTAACAATTATTTTGAATGACAACTTCTGCCAAAGATCAGTTTTTACCGAGAGTGTAAAAAAGGCATACATCAAATTACAATTATCTCCCCCATAACACACATCCATCTAAAATGGTGAACCTTGAAATAAATATTTCAGATATTTTACACAATTTCTCATCTGTAAAAATAGATGAACAGAGGAATGCAAAGAAGGCTTAGATTTTATAGGGGAAGTCAATTTAGAAGTATTTCTTTCTAAATTTATGAATGTTTTCTAAATTCTTAGACTATTTCTGTTACACTATGCCTCTTTTGTATTTTAATTCCATGCAATCAGTATTAAAAGGCACAAAAATAAAAATGAGAATTTGGTGTGTGCACATGCGTGTGTGTGTGTCGACAGCAACTCCTTTAAAAATTGATTTCCTTAGGATGGAAGACTACTCTATTCCTTCATCCTGGTCAGGTTATTAGAAAACAAAACAAAACAAAAAACACTTAAACTAAATGAAAAAGGATGTATGCCCTTTTGCTTTTAATTTATTATGAAATAATTATTCTTAATTGTCCCCAATTCATGTTATTTTTAGCTCAGTGACTATAGCTGTCAATTTGGTTTGGCACTGTTCTGTGGACTATGTGAATGGACCCTGGCTATGCTGCCACTGCTTTGGCTAGAAATGTGGAACATGAACAAGCATAGATCGTACATTTATTAGTTAGAACCTGGAGCCTCTATTTCAAACTTCAATATCTATTAATAAACCGTGGCAGAGTGAAACTGCCATCTGCTACAAGACAGACTTGATATCATAAAAGTAAAGCTTTGATTATTCAAACTTTCTTTTAAACTTTTCATGCAGTCTTTTAAACGGTGCCATGGGCCTCTGACCCTTTTACTAGGCCTTTCTTTCAAATAATATGATTGCATCATCTTTTAATCTACACACGCACAATATAAAAGTTAGTGCTTTGGCTACCTCTTCACTGTGAGAAAAATTCTAGATGTATTGAAACCAATGCTCACTAATTTTTACATAGAAGAGTCATTAATAATTTTGGATATCCATGATTAAATACTGACTAACAAATCTATGGACTCAGTTTAATTCAGGCCATTATAAAGTAGGTTTTTCTCTATTATTAGTTGCCCATACACTCGCTCATAACCTAAAACTACAAAATATACATCACTGCCAAAGTTCTTCCTGTATTTCCCTTTTCAACAAATCCTTTTGTGTGTCTCTATAATGAAGCCTAACAACATATGAATGATGCAATGATTATACGTGCCTTACTCATATACTACACTTGAGGTCAACTATGAGGTCAATGCACAAAGGGTGGTTTTACGCATTTTAGTAAAGGCCCACCTGACTCACTCACAGCACCTTACCCTAGTTAATAGCATCTTTTAAACCTGCTAAACAAAAGTATTTGCTAGGTATAATGGAGTGTTAGGGAATCAGCATTTGTAAAGAGAATCAGATTTCATTTCTAGTATAAATGCTGCCTTAGCCAAATAACTAACTGATCTTTAACCTCAGAGATAGTAGAGAATCAGAAAGGCACTAAATTCTCTTGATTATGCTGTGATAATTGAAGTTACTCATTCAATGAACTGCATAGAAAATGTTCTAGGTGCTAGGCATTGCAGTTACAAGTGTGAATAAAGCACCTGATACTTTGCTGAGGGATACACAATTTTGGTTACTGGAAGTACCAAGAAGAATAAGAGAAGTGACAAAGATCTTGGTTGCTCAGTAGAGCTTCCATAAGGAAGAAACATTTGAGCTGGGACTTGGTAAGTGAGGAGCCAGCCATGTGAAGTTCTAGGGAAAAGAGCATTCATTCTAGGCAGAGAAGAACTGCAAAGACAATTCATCTTAGCACCTTTCCCAATCCATAATGCTTACTTATAAAAAAATCTAGTTTCAAACTGTTTTCTATTATACTAGGTGGAGTCTTCTGTGATTAATCCTGATTTTAAATTACAGCTTCAGTGCTCAATTTACATTATATTCATAGTTTTAAATCTGTGGTTCTGAAAATGTAACTTGAATGTCTCACAATTCAAAATTTTAAGAAGAAAATACTAAGATTCTTCTATTCACTGTTCTCAATACTTTAGCAGTATAGTGCACAGAGGAGAATTTTCATTAAATGCTCAGGACCAACCACTATAAAGGAAACTAGTACTTTACTTCCCCATTTTCAGAATAAGTTTTGGTTGTAGAATACTTTAGAAAGAACTAGAGTGACACTGTAAATCCAGTGGAAAGAGCAACTGACCCAGGAGTGAGAAATCTCAAATTCAATTCCCAGCTTTGCCAATCTGCACTTAACATAATGCTTCTGGAAAATCAAACTCCATATCCATCTGTCATTATCTATAAAACGAGGGTATCATTTGCCCTGTCTAACCAGAATTATTGGTCACCCACTACATTCCACAAGAGATCTTGATCACTGTCCTTAAAGCTTACTGTGGAAACAAGACCATAAATATGGAAAACAACATCTATTTCATTTTAGAATTAAGTGATTGTGTTCAATCTCATTTTACATGAAAAATTAGAGGCCCAAAAAATAAGGGGTCTTGTTCAAAGTTACTGAAATATATTACGGCACAATCTAAATGTTCTAAATACCCAGCCCGGTACATTTCTCACCACACCACACTGCCTTTGCTTCCTGCAAACTAGTTCCCAATGTACGTATCTCACTAATTATTCTAACATTCTCTACACTCAGATCCAGAATGGTAAAAACTAAATCACTTAAAAAAAAAAAAAGGACCTATGTAGATTTCCAAGGCACAGAACTTACATAATGTGATACCACAATTGAATTTAGGAAGTGCCACACTTATATTGGGATGACAATATTAGGAATGTAAGGATTAAAATCAGCTGATGCCTTAAACATATGCATCAACTAAATGACTGCATATTTGGTCTATGGTTGGAGTATTTTTCTTACCTACTTTCAAACTGAATTGATATAATACTGATTTAATTACACTGTTATTTCACAAATATAGAATATAATTTTCTTTATAGGGATTATACTTGTACCATATAAAATATTAGAAGTAGTGTAAAATATTTTTTGTTCTCTCTTCTCTTATTCATAAGTTTAACCTAGAAGCAGAATCTAAGTTGAGAAATGGTTACTGAGTGCCCATGGTGCACACTGGATCATATAACAGTTTTAATGTATGCAAATGAAGAAACTGATGGAGATTATGTAATGGCTTCAGATCAGAAAGGTCCAAATTCAATCTTTAAAGTGCAAATAAACTGTGTACTAATACAACAACAACAAAAAACAAAACTAAGTAACTTCCTAAAATTAGAAGGTCTCATTTAAAAACAAATGTCTATTTCTCAGGAATGTCCTAAGTATACCAAAGAAAGGCTGAAGTATTATCTAAACTGAAAGAAGTATCTTTGGAAATATAAAAACCTAAATAGAAGTTAAATAGCTTTGGGGGAAGAGCAGCAAAATGAGATGTCACCTTAGTAACTTTTATTCCTCCAAGAAGAATGTAAAATGCTTTAGAAAACAGTATGCAAAAACTAAGGTTGTAATGGCCAAATGATTTAAGTCAGTGAAAGCATTTGGTAGACCATGAAGTACAAGTTATTATTATATAACAATTTGTAGTCTACAAGCATGACAGTTTGCCACAGAGTAGACGTAAATGCTTATTTAAAAACTGCAATTCTTTTATACTGACTCACTGAATTTTTCTTCTTAAAAAAGAATGTTAGCCATGAAAGCTGGATCAACTATCCACTTCTGAAAAAGGAATTTATCTTAGTCTCAATAGAAAAACACCACCACCACCACCACCACCACCACCACCAACACACACACACACACACACACACACACACACACACACAAAATCCTCCTCTTTTTAAAATACAGGTCCTTCTTTTAGTCATGTGACCTTAAAGCAGGTCACTGTTCCTCGGAACTCAGTTTCCTAGTAGTAATCTGTCAGGCACTGTGTTGAGTGTTTTGCATATATTGCCTAATAGAATCTGTTATACAGATCAAATGAAACAGAAATTATCCCTATTTTACAGTTAAAGAAACTAAATCTCAAAGGGGTTAGTTAGGAAACTTGCTCCAAATCACACAGCTATTGTTACAGCTGATATACCAGACCTTCCTACAACTCCAAAGGCCTCACTCTTTCCACTTATACAGTAGATTCTCCATTAACTGGAACTCAAGCAACAGGCCCTCTCAAGGAACCAGCAAAAAAAATAAATAGAGGAAACATTACATTTATCTGCCATGGGTGCCAGCTAACTGAAAGTCTACTGTATCACCTTATCCAGTAAGATTATTCTCAGTGATCTCTAAGGTAACCTTATGAAATTAAAAAAGAAAAGTAATCCATTATTCCTCCAAAACATGGATAGAAAAAAACTTATTTGTTAAATAATTATCTCACCACTTTTAGCTTGCCACTACCTAAAAATAATTTTGGATTTTCAAAGTAGAGATAACTGAAAGTCTGTTATATAGGACATATAGAATTCTTCATGGTAATATGTAATGCAAAGTACTTAATAAATTCTAAAACTGGTAAGTAAATGGTACTCATATATACTATTTTCAACCAAAGTTTTAACACTTTCCAAAGTGTGCCTTTAAAATACATACACGAGTACACAGTTTTTACTTTTCTAAATGTTATGGTCTTTAAAATCAATCTACTCCTCTGTGAATTTGAAAAGAAGCAATGTACTAAAGGCACGTTATTATTACCCTGCTCTAAAATAAACTTAAATTACTGCAGAATAAAGAATGGCTTTGGGTTTTCTAACAGATTTCTGGTCTGGTGTTATATTCCAGTTGTCACCATAATCATTAGTTATCTCCTCAGAATATGCTGTAATATATCCTTTCATCGTAGATCAGCCTACATTACTATTGTTGAAATTCATCTAAATTAGTCCAATTGAAGGCAGAACATTTATATTACGACTACTGCCCTATGGAATCAGCAAAATAAACCATTCGATCCCAGAGAAACACTTTTGTCAGAATGATTATGTATTATTCATTTCCCAAGCATTTACTGAGCACCCACTACGTGCTAGGCAGAGCTAAATGTCGAATATAACAGTACAATCCTTGGTACTTCAGAACACCACGTCTTAGTGAGCTGAAACTCTGAAACGGCCATGGTCTTTGATAAATTTACTACTTACAGATACAGATAAGAGAACTGGTAGATCACACAGCCTCACCAGTTCATCCTTCTGAGATGACACAAATCCAGGCACCGGAGTATCAAATCCAAACTCAAGAGTGCCAAAGTGAAGAAAAAAACAGAGTTACCCCGGGGCAGTTGAAAGCGGAGAGTCCCCTCCACACCTGGTCTCTGCTAGGGCAATGGGGACTCCCGGGTGAACTCCGCGGGGCCCCACGAATCAGAGGGGCCGCGGAGGCGTCTTAAGGGTCAAGACCAGATAGACACAAGAGCGGCCGGGGCCGGCGCCTCCGTGCCGGGCCTTCCTCACCTCTTCCACTTCGATCTCCTTGTAGTCGATCTCTTCAAAGTTGAGGACTTGGGAGGGGGCTTCGATCATGTCACCGGCTGAAGATGATGAGGAGGAGGAAGCGGCGGAGGCTGTAGACATGATCCCTTGCGGAACCCGGGGGGCCCGGGAAAGCTGCCGCCCGGACACTCCGGGGGAGACCCGCGCCCACCCGCCTCCGGACCGATTTTCAGCCTGGAGCCACGGCGATCCGTGGAGGGGCAGGGGCAGCGGCCACAGCCGAAACCCCACTCCGGCTCCACTGCGTTTTCCGCCGCCGGGCCCCGCCCACTACATTTCCGGTTCCGGCCTGAAATCGGAAACAGGAGGAGGGCCGTGAGCTCAACGGAGGGGAGGGGAGAATTTTGTAACTGAGAGAAAGGAAGGACAGTTTTGGGGGTGGGGTGGAGGAGGTTAAGAGGCTAGCGTGTATCTGTAGAACAAATTTCGCGAGATCTTTGTTAAAGGGCCTCAGCAATACGATAGTAACGCGAGAGCTGAGGCTGTGATGTAGTTCAAATGCGCGAACGGAAGTGGCGCGGAGCACGACGGCGTATCAGTTCGGTTGGTCCTTGAGGAACCAGCGGGAAAGATAAAAGCTGTGGTTTCAAGTCTACTTCGTGAACTGTTATGGCCCCGCTCCCTTTTCTCTCAGAGATCTGCAGACGGTCAGGATAGTGTTGCACTCAGTTTTTGGGATGAAGCTTACGTTTTAGTTTCACTCCTGAACTATTTCTTTAAGAAGACTTGGAAAACGTGTGTGCCTCAGTGTGACAGAGTTGCTACTGTAACTTTGAAGTGGTCCATGACTCTGATTCTAATGAAAATAATACAGAGTGAGCCAGCGCATATAGCCTGAATAACAATGTGTAGGCTGAGTTCTCAAGAACAGAAAATAATAGGTAAGGTAGATATTTATAATTTGACATAATTTGTGTTCACCTGAAGTTATGGGTCGCATTACTATTAGTACATAGAAAGTGATTAGTTTTCATAAGTCTTTTTTGAAGTAAGGTTTTATTGAGCCAAAATGCTAACTATAAAGAAGGCAGGTCTTGGGGCATGAAGTGCAAACCACCAGAAGCATGGCCAGGTAGAAAAGACAGCATGTCCATCTTCCCAGAATTTTGGAAGAATTTTTATACATCAAGTATGGGGAAGGAGGAAGAAAGTAGTAGTCCTAAAGAATTTACATTAGGTATAGGAAATGGGGTGGAAGGTGAGATAGGTGCAGAGTCCACATGAAGAAATGTACACTTCTGTCCATTAGCTGTGGGCAGCAGTCTGGAAAGCCCACGTGTAAACTGCAAGCCGAACCTCCTGGAGTTGGATGGTGCCTGGCTAAAATAACATGGAAATAGCCACCTGGAAATTAATCTGAAATTCCAACAGGCGATAGAAGGAATGTAAGCAGTCCTTTTCGAGCTGGCCAGTGACCGTTAACAGACTGAGAGTTCTGTGTCACTTTCCAGTCACTGTAATTTAGAACATCTCAGAATTTTCTTGTCAAAAACAATTGTGGTCCTCACAAGCTAGTAGAACATAGCTCAATATATCTCCAAGGCAGATAATACTGTGTGTGTTGTGCTGTCAACGTGATGTTTAGTTTTAACTTAGATGTTAAATTTTATTTAGTTTGACTTGAAGTCTTAACTAGGAAAATTGGAGTTAGAGATGAAGGTTTAAGGACCAAGGATAAAACCCTGTGTATGTCAAATTTTAAGTCACAATAAGGGACTGGAAAGAAACAGAAAGTGGGGCAAGTGAGGGGAATGGTGATCTGAATATCACTGGAAGAGAGTTTCCAATTGAGTGGGCAGCTAGATAAATGCTGGTCAGAATTAAGTTAAATACACTTGGAATTGCAAATAGGTTATTGGATTTGGCAGTCGAAGTGAGGAACTGGAAAACTATGTGTTCTGTTTTATTGGTAGTTCTAATAACATTTGATGATAGTTTAGTGAATGTATAAAGGAATGAAAAAATAATTTATTGTATGCTTTCAATGAATTTACCCAGGGTCTTTCTACCACTTTTATACGGATGATTCCTAATCTCTCCAAGTGCTCAAATTTTTCCTGAATTTTGGACCTATTGGACATCTTTATTTAGGTGTAACATAAACACCAAAGTTTCAAGATTCCAAAAGTAAATTTAAAGGTTATCACCCACCACAAATTTGTTCTTTGTGCATTTTCTATCTCCATGAAGGATCCAATCATCTACTCAGTTGTCCAAGTGAGAAATCAGGGCTTTATTTCTACATATAAAATGATGCTTAGTGTACTAATAACCAAATTGAAGCATATTAAGTCAATGGGATAACCATTTTATCTGTTATTTCTCTACTTGAATTCCCAAACTAAAATAATCACCTCTTTGTGCTGAAACTCTGCAAGTCCTATCTGATTGCTCTTTAAACACCTTGATGTTAATGCAGTGGATGCTACCAAGTGGGAACTCAAGAAATATTTGTTATGTGTTCTGGGTGGATAAATATCTTTTGCCAGACCTCCCTTTTTCTGGAAGGCAAGATCTGTTTTCTGTACCTTCAATTTAAGACTAGAATTCTGCTGACAAGGGACTGATTGCTACAGCTGTGATGCTGTTCTCCTGCTTGGTTCCCCCCTCCCCTCCCCCACCAACATTTTGTTATGAACAATAGCAGACATACAGAAAAGTTGAAAGAATTTTACAGTGAAAACCTATACATTTACCACCAAGTTCCTGCCATTAGCATTATACTGTGCTTTACTTTTGCTTTCTCATGTATCTGTCCTTCTGTCCATCTACCCATACATATGTGTATCTGTTTTGTTAGATGCATTTCAAAGTGAGTTTCTTATATGATTTTGAATGTCTTCTACCCCAATACTTCTGCTTCTGTGTTTTATTCATTGATTAAGACTTCTGGTATTGATACTAGTCTAAAATAATTGTTTTCTTTTTTTGTCTGCCTGACACCTTTTCACTAGCTTCTGATAATAAAGTCCCAGCAGTGTTCTTGTCTCTGGATCCACTCATCACCAGGGTCTAATCTACCTCTCCCACTCTGTGATTTGATTATGTGAGCTGGTAAAGTCCCATTTTTCATCTAAGCTGATTCAAGTTGTATTTTTGTCACTTGTAATCAAAGAATTCTAAATGCAGTTGACCCTTGAACAACACTGGTTTGAACTGTGCAGGTCCACTTACATGCAGGTTTTTTTTTTCCCTCAATAAATATCTGTATTGTTTTTCATCCGCAGTTGGTAGTCTGTGGATGCAGAGGATTGATTGTATGCATTGATCTCTACTATTTTATATAGGGGACTTGAACATCTGTAGATTTTGGTATCTGTGAGGGGTCTTGGAACCATTTCCCCCTTGGATACCAAGGGCAGTTAAGTTTTGGGGGAGTGAAAAGTTGTATATTGATTTTCAACTGCCTCGAGGCTCAGTGCCTCTAACCCTTGTGTTGTTGGAGGGTCAACTGTAATACAGAGAAATGAGAGAGAGGGAACTGAACCTGTCTTAGTTCACCTCAATTTTGACTTTGCATTCCCTTTTATTTTTATGAGTTAAGAATGAGAGCTTGGACCTCACAATTTTATGTTAACTCCAGTTACCCATCTGTTGTGTCTCCACAATTTCCGGAGATAAGTGGTCTTGAATTCTCTCCCACATTGAGCACTCTCCTCACCCACTCTCATGTCAGTGTCCTAATAACTCCTCTCAAACTTGCAACTGTGTCTTCAGGTTTAACCCTTTTACACTATCCAGGGGATGAGGGCCAAAAGAGTTTCAAGATCCATTTTCCATCATTTCTTTGCATGTGCTAAATGGGATTCTCATCTTACTTGATTCATTTTGGATATGAGGATATCTGGCATCTATTTTCCTGGAGGCTTGGCAGAAACAGACTAAAACAATTCTACTTCAATGTTCGATTTCATTGGTATATATATATATTACATCAGATAGAATTCCATATTTTATCAATTAATATGAGGTGTTTTTTTTTTATACAAGTAACAGAAAACTCAACACAGAATGGCTCAAACAATCAAAGGGATTAATTGGCTTAGTTAAGTGGAAAGTCAAGAGTTAGAACAGGCTTTGGGTGTCAGTTGATTCATAAACTTAATGATAGCACCAGTAATGAGTTTCTATTATTGCCTTCTGCCTTTTGTGGTATTTGCCATTGCTAGAGCAGTATTTTTCAACCTTTTATTATCATTATTGCCCTTCTAAGGAGTCCCTCAAGACTTCTTAATGCCACCCCAAAGTTTTAATACCACAGATGTACTGTATATATCTTCATGCACTGTGTGCATATTTCTGTTTTATACATAAAAACAGTAAAATTTTTTTCCTCTCCCTAATTTTCACCCCTTTGGAATTATTACCCCCACTGAGAGTGCATGCTCTAGCAGTTTCATTTTTCATATGACATATTGCACTTTCAAGTACAATGACAGCATTTCTTTTAGTAGCTATCTCAGAAGAGCAGGGAACTTTCTTTCTCAAAAGCTCTTGGCAACTAACTGTACACTTGAGAGAGAAATGGAAGACAGTAGGTTTGAGGTTACAAATATCTTATTTAGCATAGACTTGGAGAAGGAGCAGCTGCTAACCGGAAGAAAAAAATATTTAGGAGGCACAAAGCAGGGAATGGTTGCTGGGTATGCAGCCAACAAATTACTCTCTGTCCCAAACTAGCCCAACCTGATCAAATATTATTTCCAGGTAGTTCAGAAATAGTTTTCTGCTGTACTGTATTCAGAACTGCCATACACAGAGGATAGCTAACTCCTTAGCAATTCAGTGACACTGCTGGAAAGCAATGCCGCCCCCCTCCCCGAATTCATGCATTTCTTTGATATGTGAGTTTATTCCATATTTTCTACATATCTTCATCCTAGGTCTTTCACAGCCCATGGAGCTGCCAGAAGGGTTTGTGAGGCTGATGAGAGTAGGTCTGTGAAGTTGGAGTAGAGTGTTCTGGCAGGACACTTTCTAACATTACTTATAGCTGACATGTGTGCTGCTAATGTTCTTACCTCCCCCTACTCCAACCAGGCTACCTGCAAGGCAATTGCATTGATTGTACCCATGTGTCCTACAGATAAAGTCATCATTGGTTTTGAAATAGTTGGCATGAAAAAATTCAACTGGTTTAAAAATCCATTTATTTATGTTATCATAAGAAATTTGAACATTTACATATACCATTTTAAAAAAAGGAAGAACAGTTAGATTCTTTAATATGATTCACACTGTTGTAAACTTTAAAATGGTTGTAAAATATTTAAAAACTTTTCATTTCCTTATGTGAACAAAGTTTCTCTTTGATGATGATTATCAAGAATATGAAGAGGTCATCCTTAAAAAGTCTTGATCAAGAATTGATAGTAGACATTTCCAGTATAAAACCTTATATTAAGTTTATGAGGAAAATCTTATTAAAAATTCCTGTTAAAATATTGAAAAATATATTTGATATATGTACAAATTCAATATTTAACATTGTCTCTAATACTTTGTATTTTTCAAAATTACATAATGTGAGAAAGCAATGGTATTTTTTTTATTAATCCCCAAATAGATACCTCCAAATCCTTTCCAGGTCATCCCGGAGTATCTTACAATGTTAAAATTTTTTACATGTGCCATGACATGAAAAAGTTTGAGAAGCACCAAGTTAGGAGGTTATTACAGTAGTCAAGGCAAGAAATAATAGTGGTTTGAATAGATGGTGGCCATAGGGTTTATAGACAAATTGATAGATTTAAGAGCTTCTGAGTAAATAGAATTGGTGAGAGTAGTGATTGGGGAAAGGAAATAAAGGAAAGAACAATATAAAGGATGGTTCCCAGTTTTCTCACTTGTCCAACTCAGATAGGGTACTATTTACAAAAGCAAGGAAGACTGAACAAGGTTTGGGGAAAGAAAGAAATCAGTTTTAGACATGTTGAGCTAGAGGTACCTGAGAGACTCCCAAGTGCAACTATTAAGTAGGCAGTTAGTCTTAGGGAAAAATACAGGGCTAGAGAAACAGATACTGGATTGTTGCTGCTGATACAATTCATGGAAATGAATGAGATCACCTACAGAAGATATATAAAGTAAAAAATAATAGGACTTAAAACAGACCTTAAGAAACAAAATTTTTAAAGCATGGATGGAAGTGAAAGAACTGCCAAAGAAATTTCTGGAAAACTAAAAAATTATGTTGTGTGGAAACCAAGATAAAAGGGTGTTTCAGTGTTGAATTCTTCTAAGAAGTTAAACATGAGAAAAACTCAACAATGTCCAATGAATTTGGGTTTTAAGGGCTAGCCTAGGGGTATGTCTTTGTGGGAAGAGGGTATGAAAATGGGCTCAGATGGGTAGGTCACGATGTCCACGTGTGGGTGTGTAAGGTTCCTGGCAGTATAGAACTGAGTCCAGAATACTAGTGGAGGGAGGATGGGCCAGGAGCTGATGATAATATTGTCAAAATAGGATAGCCTATGCTTCCTTACCAGTTTGTTATCTTGAGTGAGAACTTATAAATATTTCTATATATAGTATGTTAGCCTCCATTTGTCTTCTTGCCTGGGGTCCCATACAAGGCTAGGAGCAGGCGTGTTTTTACATGTGTTAGATTTCTGTTCCCATGTACTAGTGGTCTACAGGTAAGGTGTTTCCAACTTTGATTTGCAATTTCCCATAATTGTCTCTATCTTAGCAGTTAGGTCTCAGCTCAGTCACCACCCCAGAAGAAGCGCTATTAGCCCTTCTTCAGCTCACCACCCATTTACATTCATTACTCAGTTTTATTTTATTTGTAGCCCTTTGCCTTCTAACATTATCTTCTTTAATTATTTGCTGCCTTGTTTATTTTCTGTCCTCCTACTCTTTCCTCACTCTTTTCCACTGAGTATTAGTTCCATTGGGACATGGATCATAAGCACTATTGTTTTCTCAGGGTTTAGAACAGCACCTGAAATGTAGTAGACACTTAATAATTTCCAGTAGTGTAAATGACTATCTACATTTTAAAGTAAATTCTGTTTAATTTATTTCAGATATAAAGAATAGATTAACCAAATATTTTCTATAATATCATTGATGGAATGATATTTATATCATTTAATAAATAGCTAAATTGACAAACAAGTAGCATACCAATTATTTTTCATGGAGATTTGTTAAGTATTTGAGAGTTTTAAAAATGCTTTGTTCTCCTGGTCAATTTAAGTCTCTCCAATATTAAAATTACTAATTTGGGGTATAGAAACTTCTCTTTCTAGATTTTACAAGGGTAAACTTAGTTGTTCTTTCTAAATACTCACTGTTATTGAATCCCTTTGAGTATTTTGTTTATTGAAATTTAATAATAAGACGTTATTGTGGCCCTAAAGATTACCTTCAGAAATAACTGATATTTTAACTAAAATAGATATAAAATCAAATAGGTTTTTATTCTGAGTTTCTGAGGCAAGCTTAAACATGATTGTACTCACCATCAATGTTTAAAAGCAGAAACTTAATCAGTTAACATATTTCAGAAATAATAATCTTCATAGAAATAGTGCTCTTCTCTGCAAAAGTGCATTTATTAAATGTTTTAGTTCAAAGAATAATATATCAAATCAGTGTTCTTAGATGGTCTTTTCTCAGAACAAATTCCAGAAGCAATTTGGCTTCATTTACGGGAATAAATAAGAGTGGTTTCATTTCACACAGCCTTAGGGAATCACAAATTAAAACTTTCCATTAAAATGGATGCTATCTACTAATCATTATTTCAGCAAACCACTCCACTCTGCTGAAGTTGCAGTCAGGGTAAGGAATATGTGGTGCTTGAAACCTGCAAGGCTGAGAGGGCCTGTTTTGCATTCTTATTTCTAAGCAGCCCATTTCACATCTTCCTCTGAGTTCCCCAGTACCCCACAGAGCTACTCTCTGTGGCAGTGCAAAGCTCCATTAAGTAAATAGGGGTTCTGTATTTAGAAGCCATCTCCGGGAATTCATAGTGTTCCGAAATTGGTACTATCAAGATTAAGGTATTAATGAAAGGTTCTGTTAAATTTCTGTTGGGATGCTAATTAATCTTCTAAAAATTGTTAATCAATTCAGTTATATAATGCACTTAAACTTGAACACATGGTACAGGAAAAGTTGCAGAGTCTTTCATTTATGCCCAAAGGCATTCAGAACATTAAGGGACAAATAGCCTAAACAGGAAATCATCACCAAATCGTGTTTTAGTTTAATCTTCAATATTCACTTGTTCTATCACATTTGATAAGTTTGCGAAATCAATATTAAGTTCTCAGATATTTAAAGAAGTAGTAGAAGACCCTTAGAAAGTGATTTATGACAACTATTCCTTAATGGAATCTCCTGCCTGAAGTGCAGAAGACAATCTTAGCATGGATTATTAAACCCATGCTGGTAGCTTGAATTGTTAAACAAAGAAATAATCCAATACATTTTTAATATTTGAAGCTTGACTAACTGTGTTGTCAGTATTGAGCTAAATGAGTTATGCTATATGAGTTATGCTATATTCCTATCAACATTAAAATATTTTGTTTGTGTTGTTAATAGGTATATGAATCACATCAGTATTGTTAAATATAAAAATGTCAATCTATCTCTAAAGCTTAATGTACTTGTATGTGAACCGGTATGTGTAAGTATATATTATAGTACAGTGCCTAGAAAATATGTACTGTCCAAAAATGCTTAAATCAATGAAATTCTATATAGAGGAACAGATATAGGTGACATGAACAACTAAAGTTAGCACTCAGACTGCAGATCAGTCAGTGAGTATTACTCCTTGAGATTCTGACCCAGTGGATCTAAGATATGACCAAGGCAAGCTAGTCTCTGTTTCATAGCCCAGTTGAAGTTGAGAACCATTAATGTCACATGTAGGCAGTGGCATATATTTTAATGAATAATTCTAATAATTCATTTTGAAGAACTAAAAATTATTGATAACATTTTAATCTTGGGTCCATTTTCCTATTGTTTAAAAGAAGAAAGTTGGTGCAAGTGATTCTGTTCTAATTTGTAATAGATCTCTTTTGACTGAAGTTGAAGACTGCTTTCATAATTTACCTTGGTGAGGACAGCTTGATCTTGGCTGTAATCTTTGGTTTTGTAAATTTAGTAACTCAGTTTTATTGGTTCACTCAAAGGATGATTAAGCTTTAAATTGCTGCTTGCCAAAACCGCTGGAGACCATATCAATTAAAAAGCCAATACCATATACCAATACTGTATACTAGTTCTTCTGATTGAGGGGCTAGAGAAAGGGAACCTGCTTATATTATTAACCTAATAAAGTAGATTAACAAAAGGAGGCTTGAAAGGGCTGGTGTATTTAAAGATATTGCTACAATTGTGATGACTCACTAGTGTCCAATAAAATCATTTTATTGACACTGAGCACTGTTTGAAAAGACATCTCATTTTAACTGGCCCTAGAGGTTCTTAACTGGCCCTAACAGCTTCGAGTTAGATTACTATTAATAATTCTAGGCTTCTTTCAAGCTACTGAGCTAGAGTATACTACTACTAGTTGTAGCTGCTAGACAATTCAGTTCTAGCCTTCTATTGAGCTATCAGATGATCAAATTGCTTTGGAGCATATTGAGGTCCCTTAAGACAAATGATTAATTGTAACCTTATTTGTTTGAAGAATTTTTTAAAAATAGACCTTCCCTGGAAAAATATGGGACCTTTTCTATTCATTTATTTGATAAGATCACTATGCTTTTCCCAATAGTATTCCCTTTCTTTTCTTACCACTTACTACTGATTGAAGGCCAGCAACTATCCTTAAAACTATGCTTGGAGGTGGTGTGGTGAGATTCTTTAGTTTCGGAGAGAAGAAATTAAAGGTAAATTTAAGCAGAGTAAAACATTTTTTAAAGAGTGCAACGTCACTAATCCTTAGGAATGAAGGATTCTCAAGGATGTTTAGGGAAGTGGTCATACTATAATGAGTGCATCAAATGTAATGTTGTTATAATGCATTAAGTAGAGATTGGTAATTTGGGAAGGATGAAAAATAGTAAATATTATCATTCTGTTTATTTAGGGTTTTAAATCTCTGTATTTCTTTAACTTTTATAGTAAATACTTCTAATTTCCTTGATAAATGGCAATTGCTTAAATTACTATGTCATTATCCTGATCCAATCTGGATGAAATTCATAGCCTAAAGGGAAATTTTATTCTAAGATCAAATTAAGCAATTCTTGATCAATCTAAATTAGAGTAAGTTTTATACTTTCTCATACAGCCAGACAATTCAATACTTTATTAATTAATATAAGCCATTTTCATTAAAAGAAAAAAACAATAGCATGTTTGAATTGACAATGGTGCTTACTAAACTAACAAAAAAGGAGTCGTCACCTTTGCTTTCCATTTCTTCTGATATTGCTTACCTTAACTTTCCAGCTCGGAATTGATTTCTACCTTTTCCTTAAAGGACTCATATAAACTTTAATAAACCTCAGATTGATCCCCTTTGGAAAACAAAGAATACATTCTTTCCTGTGTCTCTTGTTTAATTTATATAAAAAATAGAAATCATAGAACTGATAATTCACCTCCAATTGAAGCATATTGAATGGCATACAAATAATTTCTGAAAGCAACAGAATTTAGCTGCAGTACTGTGATAAGATGTGAAATCTGGATTAAAAATTTAGCTTTGAAATGCCATTAGATCTCAAGAAAGAATATGGGGGATTTAGGACATATAGAGAACAAGAAGTTAAATACCTGTACTTCTTTCAGGATACTTTTTTTAAAAGGTGCTTATTGTTGACTATATAGTTGTGTTTATATTAGGGGAACTTATTAAGGTTTAATCTATTATTTTTATTATTGATACTTTATGGCTAAAACAGACTATATAACTGTCTTTTATAGAGAAAAAGTCTGCATCATAGTTACCCTTGTTGTCAGAAATGAATTTTAAAAGGTAAATTAAAATTCGGGGCTCAGTGCAAGTGAGCTACTGTGGCTGTGTGTGGTGACCCGGTCGATCTATATGTCCCTGGATAGCTAAGTCCTTAATAGTTTATTCACTCCTTCACCAAGCAACAGTGATTTACTGAACATAGACAGTAGTAGCCACTAACAATACTGTTGTTAAAGACTAGTTAGCCTGGTGCTAAGAAGAAATTAATTATATTTTGTTTTTATATCTTCTTTTTTTTACTCTAGGGGTCTCTTTTGCTTTATGTATATACCAATCGCCATTTGCCTGGTATAGCAGACACTGAGGGTCTCACTCATATCCCCTCAAATTCTCTTACTATTTCTATGCATGTTAGCTTGACTGCCAAGAGCCAGCAACTACATGTTTGTTGGGAGGCTAACCTTGGGTCGCCCAAACCTACTTTGTCCACATGCTTGGGCAGGCTGAAACTGTGTGGGAATGAATGTTCCTCAGGTGATGGCCCTGAACCCAGGGACCTATGGTGTAGAAGTAAAAATACTCGAGCTCTTCGCCCCTTTACTAGAATAATTCTAGAACTTCCCTGTGGTGTCCACTGGAGTAGTTGGCTTAATAAGTCACTCTGTATTGACTGCCTTTCCCTTTTTGTATTACCTTCCTATCTCCCTGTCAGGGTCACTTTTCCAAATAAGCCAAGTTCACTCAATCCTTGTCTCAGGATTTGCTTCTAGGGGAAGAACTTCGTATTCTGCAAACAATCCAGGGAGAATCTTGGTTGCGGCAGTGCAAGTCTACTAAATAAAGATAGGGGGTAGGACTTCTGTTTCTTTTTCATATTTGAAAATGTATATATACCCCAACATGTGAGTGGCAGATTTGGATTAACTGGTTTCACTTTGAAATCACCAAGTGATCCACCAAATTGTTCACTTTAAATAATGGAAATAACTGGGTAGAGTGATTATGCATGCTATTCTTTAACTGAATAAAACTTGTTGAACACCCACTATGTGCCAGGTACTATTCTAGGCTTTAGAGATATAGCAATGAATAAGACAAATGATTACTTGGTCTTAAATCTCTGTTCTTGTGGAAGGTTAAAGTTGAGCTCATTTTGTTTCCAGCTATATTTACATGCTGTTCTTGAAATCTTAATAGTTGTTAATAGGAGGTTATAGGTTTTACTCAATGTGTTTAATTCTTTTTCTCAGTACTTGCATTGCAAGACTCAGGGTTATAATACATTTCTTCTGTTACGCTTTTCCATATTGATTGTAGCTTACTGATTTTGTATATCTGGTAGGTCTACTTAATTCTTTTTTTTTTCCTCTTCAGTTTCAGTTATTCTTCTCTTTCAAAAATGATTTTTCATTATTGTAGAATTTGTTAGGTTCAAGGTCTACTTTATTATTCCACTAATATCTCATTGGGATTTTTCAACGTTCTCATATTTAGTTCAGCCATATTTACACTTAAGATTTTCAAAGTTTGGTTAAGTATAAAAATGATCAAAACTGAATACATTTTTAATTAAGTAAATAAGTGGTCCAAAACACAAATAATTACTAGTACTAGGCAGAATAATATATGAGGGCTGTCTGGAAAGTATCCAGCCATGTAATATGAAAAATAGAGGCATTTATGGTTGGATTTTTTTTTTCCGACAGTAGTCGTATATCAATTTGAAGTTAAGTTCCAAATTTAGCTTTCCACATTGTAGCAATTTTCAGCTTCATTTAAAAAATAGTAAGTTAAAACTTTCTTAGAAATGCACAAAATTCTTGTAAATGGTTACTGCCTTTCTCTCACATGTCAGAATAAACATTTATAAAGAGCAATATTTTTTTTCTCATGTGCATGCATTGGATTGGAGTATTCACTTGAAATTTACACTCAGCCAAACTTTGAGGAAACTTAGCAGAAAGTTTATATACATAGAGTCTGGTTTTTGAAGGTTTGTTCTCATATAATATGTGCTTTCCTTTGAAAAAAAACAATTATTAGTCATTCTCTGATTTTAATATTCTTTGCACATAGAAATGATTCTTAACACTTTGTAGTTGGCTTTTTATTTGTCCCCCAACATTCACTTCTCCTTCTTTTGTTTTCCTTTGGAAAATGAACCCCCTCTCTTGTGTCTTCAGGTGAGATTGACAGTTTCCCACTTTGGTGGTGAGAATACCAGCTAGGTGTGTTCATGAAGAATAGCACATCCCTTTGGCCACAGTGATTGGTTCATGAGTGGGTATGTAAAGCAAATCAGGGCAATCAGAGCCTATAGACTTTGGCTAGCACTATAGGAAAGAGGCATTCTCTTTCTCCAGGCTAGAGTGGTAATCTGTGTACCTAGAGCTACAAGTAGCTGTCTTTGTGACCATTTGGGAAGAGCTTTCTTGAGAGCAGAGCCTGTAAAGGGAATTGTAGCAGGGATGGAGAGAGATAGCATCTATGACAGTTCCTGAGCATCTGGGTCCAGTTGTGCCTGGATATCTACCCCTGAACTCTTACGTGAACCATTAAGTTCCAACTGTTGTTCAAACACTCTCCTGCCACCCCTTCATGGTTTGCAATTTTTTCTTCACTTGCAATACTTACTATAATATATAGACTATGTGAAAGCATTGTTCTCCCTCTTCCAGTAAGACTTTTGTGATCAAAAAACCAAATAAATAGACTTCTGTTTTAAAAACCTTTTTGCTTTGGGATATGTGCTAATAAGTTAAGATTTTCTTTACTGTGAAGCATGAGAATCATCTATGGTGTTGAAACCATAGTTAGATGCTTATAGAAGAGCAGAGCCATTGAAACTGAGTATGACGTAAATCTACAATCATATAGAAACCCTATTGTCCTCAGAGATACACTGTTTATTCACAAAATATTTACCAAGTCCCTACTATTTTAGGCATGGAAATAGAGCAGTTGAGCAATACAGGTAAAAATCCCTGACCACTTGGAGCTGACATTCTTATATTATTCCAGAAGACTTCGTACCAAGAACTGAAGCCATTTCTGGAGCAGGTGGTGCTCAGAAAGACTATATTTCTCTGTCTAAATCCCAATGGTTTCCCATTATACTTAAATAAAACCCAAAGGCTTTCACATGCTTACCAGACTGTAAGGATCTGGCCCATGCTCACTTGTCTGAAACATTATCCAAGAACTTCTACCCCTTTACTGATGCCACTTCAGTAAAACAAGCTTTTTTCCTTTTCCTCTATAATCTGTCTCACAAACTTTTACATTTTTGCCCCTTCATCTTGATTATCTCTTCCCCCTCACACATCACAGATTCGCAGCCTAAAGGACACTTGTTCAGACGTGTCCTCTCCACCCAGTCTAAAGTGGATCTCCTTAATATTCTTCTATCTAAGAACCCCATTTTTATAGTATTTATAATAGTATGTGTATGTATATATTTGTTTTTTAGTGTTTGTTTACTACCTCTTCATCATTGTAAGCCCTGTGAGGTCAGAGACTATATTTATTTTGTTCACTGCTGAATTACTCAGTGGTTGGCATAGGGCCTAGGACATTGTAGGGACTTAAATATATTTGTTGCATAACTGTATAACTTGACCTCAGGCTCTTCAGATGTGACTTTTACCATCTCAACCCTTTTTTGAGCCTCATGCCTTCCAAGTCAAGGACCTTTTGAAGCCTTCTTCTTTAGCTGCCGGTCGGTCCTAGGGGTCATTCTGGTACAGCAGTCATCATCTATTTATGTGGTAGGCTGGGCCTCAGACACCAAACTGGGAGAATGACCACAGAAACCTGATGAGATAACAGGAACCAAAACAGAAACTCCACCCTTAACAACTAGAGTTTGCATTTGAAAGGGGCAGGGTCATCCCAGAAGCCCATTGGTCACCACAGAGGCACTGAATCTTGAGCTTGAATGTGGGCTACAGAGGCTCAGATAGCAACATGGAAGCCAGTGATGAGACTGGGAATATGAATATTGGCAAGTGTGTCAGCTTCTCAGCTTATTTGTTTGGAGGGTGATGTGTATGAGAGTTGAGGGTGGTTATGTAGTGGACAGCTGTTTGTTTCCATACTGACTGCCTAAAACATGGAATTGCTGGACAACCAGGCAAAGATTGACCCTGTAGGTGGGAGAATCAGTATAAGCCAGGGTGCTAGGGGATGCTGGGAGGGTCAGAGGCAAGAGACATGAGTAGAGATGACATACTAATTTTTGCCTATTCCCATCTCATTCTGGTTCTTTGTTGGTTTTTGATGGGGTGTAAATATATTATTATATATAGCTTAGCCTACTATGGTCCCTTTTAGACTTTAAACCTTATTAGATCAAAGGAATTAATTTTTCTCCCTGATATTTTATTATGGAAGTTTTCAAACATACAGCAAACTTGAAATTATTTTACTGTGAACACCCAAATATTTGCCACCTACATTCTATCATTAACTTTTTATTTAGCTTGTTTTATCACATCTCTATTCTTTATCCACCCATTAATGCATCTTAGTTTTTGATGTAGTCACCGATGAAAGTAAATTGCAGGCACTGGTCCATTTTCTCTTAAATGCTTTGGCGTTCATACTGTTGATTCATATTTTTTACATTTTTTATTTTGAAGTAAATGTTACATATAATAAATGCGAAACTATTTAGTATACATTTGTTGAGTTTTGACAAATGGATACACCTATATAATCCTAACCTTATCAAGATGTGAAACATTACTATCACCCTAATAAGTTCCCTCATGCCTTTTCCTGCCCCAAACACCAAAGACCACGGCTGTTCTGTTTTTTATTTTTTTTGTCTGTTTGTTTCCTATCAAGATATTGATTACCAATTAGTGTTAATAATGAGTCCTCAAATAATCTTTCTTCAGTAGTTATCTGTTCTTCTCATGATTCAAGTAGAAAAGCACTCTGCTTCCAAAATTTAAAATCAGTTACAGTGTCAACTTTCTAGTGGCTTTTCCCAGTTAGGGCCTAATGTTATTTAACTCACACTTTTTTAGGGTGAACCAGATACAGAATAAAAGTAAGGCCAACGGTCGCAGGATCACATTAATAGAAATAAGACAGTATTTCTCTGGTTATCACCTCCCATTCATTCTCTCCTACCCTGCTTCCATCTGCCTCACCCGCCAAGGCCCACTCTGAGATCATTCTGGCCTCTTAAATTCTTACCAGTGCCTTCAGGAGTCTCCATTATATGTCTCACATAAGCTTGCTAACATGGCCCAAATCATCCACCCTCTGTGTTGACACCAGCTTGTTACCCTTACTTGCTACCTTATTGGTACCGCTAAAGTCTCTGCTAACCTAAAGTTGAGTTATTGCCCACGAACATGCTTGATCTCTTTTAGAAATAGAACTTTAGTGGCCACATTTCACTTGTCCCCCAGATATACTCAGATGTGTTTGAATTTTCTGAATTCATAGCTCGGCTTCCTCTGTTGCTATTATTCCAAACGATATCCTTGAAAACTAAACCACTGATAAGGACCACACCGTTTTTTCTAGCCCTTATTCCTCCAATACAGTGGAAAACACTTTATGTTTTATGTTGGCCTTTTGCTTTCAACATTCTTTTTCATGTAGTAAAGTGCACACTTTCCTGCATTAAACAATGACACATCCAAACTACCTCTATATACAGAATTTGGACTTTTCTAAATGATCTCACCAGCAATGATTTTGAAATAGTGCAGGGTTAATGTTGACTGTCAGCCAAAATTTTAGCTTCACTTATCTCCTTGGCTTTATTTAAGCACAGTATTTATTTAATATTTGAATATTAATTTTTATCCTTATTTTAAAAATGAATTCACAATAGAAAAATTAAAGGACTGGTAGGAAACGAAGGCCTCACTATCTTAGTAATAAATTTAGGACAAAGACTAAAATTTTTAAATGAGATGAAAGCAATGATTTGTCAATCTCAATCAGGTTCGTTAGACTTAAGTGGCTTGTCTGTGCGTTGAGATATATTTTTTTAAAAATGAAAGGACATATGTGGGATGCTTTAGAAATATACTGTAAAAGATTGGGCCTAAAAGATAAAGTATAATGAGCGACTTTTACAACATTTTGTAACGCTTTGAGAAGAAAACCCAATGTTAAAATAGTTTATTATAATATAGTTTTTCTATTATTGTTTGTCACAATTAATAATGACATATATACTATGTAATTATTTATCAAGTGTAGATTTATCCCAGTATACTATCCCTCAGTTTTTTTCTTCTTTTAACTACCATTTCATGAAAATCTAACAAAGTGACTACCTCTTAGATGGGTTCAATAAATATTTTGAACGCATTAATAAATCTATATGAATATACCTCTAGAAAAGTTACTGTGGTGTTAGGTTGAAAGGTATGCACATTTTAAGTATTGATACACACAGTCAAATTGCTTCCCAAAAAGCATAAATCCTATTCTTGAGGCATTGGGACAACCTAAAAAGGATTTAGGCGTGTTGTTTTCTTGTGAGGAAATAAATATGTTGAAAAACAACAACAACAACATGTTTTATTGTGTTTAAAATGTTCAGGTAGAGAAGTATACTGTTTTGAGAAATCATGTTTAAAATTTTTGAAATTGTTGCTTCTTATAGGTTGACAGTGTGGTTCCTCTGAGGTAACACAAAAAAGAAAAGCTTGTGTGTGTGAATGTTGGTCAGGCAGAGTGCAGAAAAGGTATTTTTGATAGAGGGAGGAATAAGTGCAAATACGTGATATAAAAGCAAACTCTAAATCTTCAGCAATAGACATGAGATTAAATAAATTATATACATCCATACCTTGGATAATGCAGAGTCATTATAAGGAATGAGGTGGTTCTCTAGGTCCTGACATGGAAAGATATTTCTGTTACTGAGGGAGAATACAAAGGTCATACAGTCCTGTTTCTTTGAAACAAACTGTGTGGATGTGTGTCTTTGCCCACAGGGAAGGAGTGTCTGGGACGGTACAAATCAAAATGGGAAATCTTATTTCTGGGAAGTGAGTGGGTTGTGGTTGTGATACAGAGGTTTTAAGTTTAATATACTTCCGTTTTGAGTTTTTTGGTTTTTTTTTTTTTTTAACAACAAACCTGTATACCTTTTGTAATGAAGTAATAAAGTAATTTTTAAAGGAGAAAGGAAAAAGTGTGGTGGGCTGCTCTTAAAGCGCATTCATTGATGGGCCTGCAGGAGGCATTAGGGCGTTTCCTTTTTTTGCGGGGGCGGGGGCCGGCGCGGGCCGTGGTGGTTCCCTGGTTGGGAGTCGAACCCAGGCCGCAGCATTGAGCCCACCTAAGTGTAGTCACTACACCACCAGGGACCCCCTACTCCCCCACCCCTGGGCATTTCTTAAAGCAACTCTTTACTAGACGTACACAAAATAAGTTAGGTGAGATTAGTGATTTTGCAACATTTTTAGTCATGGAGCCTGTTGTTTAAACTCAATCCTAGACAGAATTCTTGTATGTGACAACAATAAAAGCAGCCTGTTTGGTGGGAGCTGGGAGTGAGGGGCCTCTCTCTGCGACTTTCCACTATAATCTTTTGACAGCACCTAGGGCTCTGCTGAACACAGTTTGAAATACACTAGTCTCTTCCCAGGATGCTTTTGATTTTGTCCTTCCTGAAGGTCAGAGGGATATACGAGCTCTGTGATTATAAAGCACAGAGGATAAAGAATGCCTACAGGTAACCCCAGAATTCTTTCTCACCTTACAGAAAACATGTTTAGAACAAGAAACATTTGTGTCATATAAGGTATTTCCAGATGTACAATGGAAGAGAAATAGTTTTTATTTTGCATTTCTTGAGTTTGGAGCCTTATAATCTTACTTCTTAAAACCCAAGCTTTATGACCTATTCCTTTTTTATATCCTCAAAGTGGCTAGAACAGTTTTGTTAAAACTAACAAATACAGGTTTTACAAATGTCTGGCTGCTCAACTAATCTTAAATGTAATGAGACAAACAACTTTAAAAAATAGAACATTACTTTGGATTTATCTAAGAATATGCCTTTTCCAGGTCCATGAAACTGAACAAAGAAATACATGTTTAAAAAAGATAATTAGTATTTAATAGTGAAAATATAAACCAATTTTTAAAAAAATTATTCTTCTTTTAGGCTGTGTACATAATTTTATTTTTACTGTTTCATACCTAACATTTAACTTCTGGAATTATTTGTTGTTTGGGAGAACAATTTCTTAACACCATCTATTATATTTACCTTATTAATAAAACTTATAAGTTGATATAAACATGCTAGTATGTTTAAAATAATAGGGAAGGTATATTATCACAATTTATTCACACAGACCCAAGTTTTTTCCCTGTGCTTTAAATTGCTGTATTTATTTTTATTTAAAATTTGTGTGTGTCTGTGTGGCTATAGTAGAGGGAAATAAAATAACCATAACGAAGACGAAAACAGTCTCTCTTCCCCACAAGGTGGTACTGTGGCTCTTTTACTCTTTCAGATATCTAAGCATAGGATTGGTATTTCTCCACTTGTCTTCCTTTCCTCGGCATTTTATAGGTGATCTTCAATTAGATTCTAATAAAAATGAGAAATAATTTCAAAGGAAACGAGATACTTTTAGGTTTGAGGTAACTGGCAAGCAACTAAAACTTCTCCGTTTGGTCTTCTTTAAAAGAGCGCTCCCCCTTTAGCTTTTTGTTTCTTTTTAAAAGAAGTTCTTATACAAACTTGGGTTATGGTTTGCAGTATTTTATTTATAGTCTTTATTTATATTATATACAGTCTATACGGTATATAGTTGTAGTTTTTGTTAATAAAGAAATAATATTATCAGGCATCTCTAAAACGTTTCAATAAAGGAGCATAAATGCAGCTTGTCATTTTTAAGCAATTCAAGTTTTCGGCAACTAAATTTTCTTTCTTCCATCTAATCTCAATTAAAAACTTGATCTAAACCTCGGTTCTGTAGGTAAAAATTGCAGAGCGTACTTGGAAACCACTTGAGTAGATCTGTTAAGATTAAAACTTATGTTCATATATGAGTAAGGAACGTCATGTACACGTTTGTTTCTCTCTGTAGTAAGAAATCACAATGAGCAACTCCGGTGTGGGCTTCCCGGTACCGCCCTCCGGCCGCCGGCGGACGCTGGCCGAGCCCGTGCACAGGGCCCTGGGCGTGGCGTCGGGACCCTGCGGCCGAGAGGCCGGGCGGCCCCCGCCCTCGGGGCGGCGATGGAACCCGGGGCTCCGTAGACGGGAAGTGAACGGGGTGGGCGCGGGGCCAGGGCCGTGCGGGACCGTGTTTGCGTTGTCAGCGCAGTCCTGCCGTGGCGGCCCGGGGAGCGGGCCGATGGAGACGGTAACGGTCTGCCGTGGGCAGCCCAGAATCCAGTGCCGGGAACAGATCGGAATGGGCCCGCTATGGTCATGAACATGGGAGGGAAAGGAGAAATGCAAGAAGAGAAGAGAAAGCATTCCGAGAGAGACTAGGGAGACAAAGCCGAAGGAAAACCCAGGATCCAAAGTGACGGCCAAAGCCGGAGAGGCGGGAAGGCAGGACGCAGCACAGAAGAGGAAGAAGCGGCAGCCAGCGCCGACGGAGCCCGGCCCCAGGAGCGGGAGGCCGGGCAGCCGCCCTGCCATTCCGTCCCGCGGGGAGGCCGCGGGAACTGCACCTGCAGTTCCGCTCACCCGGGGGGGCGGGGAGGACACCGACTTTCAGAGGTTAGGAAACTGCTCCAGGTCACCGAGTTAAGTGCCGGCGCTGCCAGGACGCCGGCGCGTCGGAACCGCGACCCGCGCTGTCAGGATGGCGAGGGGCGCCGCGAGGCCGGGAGCCTGGCTGGGGCCCCCGCGCCCCGAGAGCGAGCGCCGCGGCGCTGACCGGGCAGGGAGCGCTCATTACGTGCCTACGCAGGAGGACTGCGCAGGGGCGCGGCCCGGTGGCCTCTCCAGCCGGAGTCTGGGCGGAGAAGCGCGGGGCTAGCGGCGCTGGACTCCGAGGAGGCGGCCGGCGCCCCAGCCCTCCGCTGCGGGGCCTTCCCAGGCTCTTCCCGCACCCAATTCGGGCTTCCCAGCCACGCCATCGCGGAGTCCCCTCCTGCAGGGGTCCGCACCTCCAGATCCGCGCGGACCCACCACAGCTCCCCGAGGGCTGCGCGCGGCGGCAGCACTTGGTGGGCCGAGCTAAGCACGCGCCTCCGGGCTCAGGCACCGTGGCGGGACACTGCGTTGGGCTCGAGCTCTTACGGTGGAAGGTCCCGGTCCTGGAGCCCAGACTCAGACACGAGGAGGCTGCGCGTATTTACTGACCTCACAGTAACTTATCTACACAAATACTTATATAAGAGTAGGGAGGTGTGCACCTCGCAGGAGGTAAAAACCAAGCATTCACCAGAAAGAATAATGCCCATACAATCCGTATTGTAAATCGATAGTTTCATGTTATGAGCGCCCCATGCGATGAATAGCTCCTGCCAATCCTTAATGATTATTCAATAATTATTAATTGACGAGACACCTTTCACCTGAAAATGGCTTGTCTTCGTTGTCTTTCTTCGCAGAGAACTGCGAATTAAAGTTTCTTTGTTAGGGAGAACAAAGAAGAATCCAAGTCATTTTTAGGAGGCTTTAGCATTTGACTTGTTTTGCTAAAAGATCAACCTTAGTAGCTCTTCGACTCGCCCCCTCTCTGTCACAGTCTCGCTGCATAATTGTCTTTGCTACAAGGCTAATGCTCCCAGCAGGTTTGGTGGCCCCCGTGATTAGCAATTTAGAGGTGAGAGGAAATTTAGAAGCCTCCTAAATTTTACTTCCACACCAGAAGTTAATGAGGTTTGGATAGTTAAGGCCATCTTGCACGTTTGTGCCAGAGCTTGACACCAGAAACCAGGTCCCTGTCCTGGTGCTACACGTGTTCTTGTAGTGGTGACCTGACTGCTCCCGAGGTCTCCCTTCACCTGGCCAGCATCCTATGCTCACCTCTCTAGGGAGCACAGTAAGAACTCCCTTTTTGAAAGTTTGTGAGAAGGCAATGTCTTCTTCCTTTTCATTTAAAAAATTATTTTCCTTTGCTGTCAGATTCATTCTGACATAGATCAGGGGTGGAAAAGTGTGTGGTATAGAATAGAGTCATTAGTAAATCCATCTCGTTTTTTGTTTCATTTGACAGCAACACATTAAATTAATCCCTGTCCAAAAGAATCACATTAAGGGAGCTGTCAATGCTAATCCCCAGCTCATTGTTGCTACCTAGCTCAGAGTTGATTTTAATAGGTTGCACTGACATTTGTTCCTTCAGAGGCACATCTATGACTTCATCCAGACCCAGATCTATGCTCATCACAAAATGGAGGAGGGCCTGGCGAGTTTTCACAGACCCTAAGTTCTCTGGGCTTCTTTCTAGCTTGGGATCTGAGTTCTTGCTGGAAATGTTGATTCACACACCTTTAACTCAGTAAGCATGCTTACGACAATAAGAAGAAAAGTAAGGTAGAATCCTGAGGAAAACAAAACGATGAAAAAAATGGGATGATGTATCTATTGTTCTAATACTTATTTTTAGTACCCTGCATTAGCTACCACTGTTGTCTAAATATCTGATTGTATACAAACCAGATTTAAGATAAGAAAAAAATTAGAAAAAAATATAATCGTTGAGAGGAGAATAGGTTACCTAGACTAATGAAAAGGGGAGAACAGAAAGTAGGAAAAAAATACATTACAATAGGATTAAAACATTCCTTTAACCAACATTTAGAAACTATGATTATAAAATGTTTTCTTTAAATGTAATCTCTCTGCCTCTCTCTCCCATCTCCTACACTCCCACCCACCCCACACTGCTATAGATTATCCAGCTTTGTGCTTATGACATGTATGGATTCCAGCTCTGACAATCATATATTAGCTTTTGTCTGGGGCAGGTAGGAAAGAGCAGAGGACTGATCCAATCTTAAATCATTTAACCTGTTCTTAAAATATGCTTCCACCTGGTTATACTTATTTTTTGTTGCTATTTGGCAAGGTTTTAAAGATGAAAAGGGAACTAAAAATTGAGAAATGGGCATCCATTACGTACCTAACTTATGTTAAGTGACTAGTTACAGATACAGATTTGCTATATCCATATATACCAGAAAAGAAGTATGTATGAAGTCGGACAATTAATTTCTTGAACTTATTTTAGAAAAAGTGCTACATAGCTCATTGCTGAGTATCACTATAATCACCTTTGAAGTGCTCCCCTTGGGAAGCTTTGCACTGACGCCAGCACTGAGTCCACCCTTCGAAGCAGTTTTGGGACTCTGTTTTCTGGAATGGCCATCAGTGCTGTCGTTGTCCCCAAAATCTGACAGGTAAGTTTGTTGCACTTACATTGACAGCACTGTACAAACAACTCTGTAAGGTGTCATAACCTTCTCTGGCCATTCCAGAAAAAGAGTTCCAAAATTGCTTTGAAGGCTGGACTAGGCACTGGTGTCAGTGCATAGCTTCCCAAGGGGAGTACTTCGAAGGTGACCATAGTGATATTCAGCAATGAGGTATGTAGCACTTTTTCTAGGATGAGTTCGTGAAATTAATTGTCTGACCTTGTATATTTCTATTTTCACAGACGGAGCCATACTTTATTCATGTTGCAAGGTAATACTGTAGATTTGTTTGTCACGTGAAAACTTACCTCTGCCTCAATTTTTCCCCCCAAAATCTGCATTTTCAAGTAAACACATCAGAGCTATACCTCTTAGTCTCAGGATTTTAGTTAATATAATTTTACTTTTATTATAGTTTTCATCTTCTTTCATATCATTTATCTCCTCAGAGTTATCACTGGACATATTGTTTGAAAGTTACTTTTTTACAATCTTTGTAAAACACAGTTTCACAGAGCTAGCTATTGAAGGCAATTTCTTTCTTTTTTCTTTCTTCCTTTTTTTTTTTTTTTGAAGGCAATTTCATTTATTTGAGCGATTGAGAGAATGGGCTAGGGTTTTGGTCATCCAAACAATAAGACTGCAAAGGATCAGTAAGAAAAGAACTATACATGCATTCATGAATCTCCAGACAAATGCCAGGAATATGAGGAATAAGAACTTAGGTTCACATTGCATCAGTGGACTAAAACCTAGTTGACATTTTAGAAATTGGTAGGTTAGAGCAGACATGAATGGAATGCTAAAACTCAAAGGACTCCAAACTTAATGATACCAGTGGTTAGCACAATGTCTTGTCCATAGTAGGCACTCAGTAAATAATCTTTACATCAATAACAAATGTGTGCATAGCACATGCATGGGGATGTAACACAGGGTGGAATGAATACAGAGAGAAAACAGAAAAGACCAGAGGAGGTGGCAGAGCTGGATATTAGTTGTGTAATAGCAGTGGCATAGTTGGTGGTGCCTTGCTGGGTTGCAATGACTGAGGAACTTGCTCTGTGGGAATTAAGGCAGAGAGTAAAGCCAGTAGGCAACAATACAGTATATACATGAGTACTTATTCCTGTCAAAGTATCCATATGCACTGTTCACTGTATTCATGTTCAAATAAGAGCTTTGCCTTCAAGTAATATGTATTTCAAAGGAATATGTTCAAATTCAGATAATTCACTGTGTGTAATGATGTTGCATAAGAAAATGACTTTCAGTGATTGAACTTCTGTGTGTACCTCATGGCTCTCTTCTGTGCAGTCAGGAAGAGCTCTTCCCTTTCTTCTCTGCTGGACGGAGGAAGCAGGGAATGCCCTAATTACAAACCCCTGAGGGATCCCAAGGCTGCTGGTAGAGGCTAGGGTGGGCCCTAGGAGGTGCTGTTGAATTAGTCTTGGTTGCAATGGCAGTGGGATTACAGGGTGGGAAAATTTCTAGTGAGTAAAACTCCAGTCATTCTCTAGATTAGAGCTTCAGGCCATTTCTTAATAACCCCTACCCTCCACCAATCCCCCTCCTGCTGTTTTCCTCACTGGTCCAAGGGTTGGTCTGCCTGCTTTTCTTTTCCATATCTGTCCCCTGTAGTTTTTGTCTGGGATTTTCTTTATCCTTTGGTGGAAAAGAGCCATTATTCACTGCTTTTGCCCCATTACTCATCTGACCATGAGGCAAACATATCATTTTTGATTTTTAAAAAGGATTATTTTTATTCATAATAATGGAAGTGAAGAGGACAAATAGAGGTGAAAGGGTACTCCCAATTTTCCTTTCTTTTATACACTTAGATTTTTACAGAAACACAAATACGCATAGAAGGACCTAAACCAGAGGCTAAGTTTCAGACTCCACTTCTCTAGACATTTGTCACAGAAGTTGGAGCAACAGGGCTTCTGAGAAAGTGGTGAGGATTTGGACATGGGTGTAGGCCCTGCTGGCGATGTCACACCTTGGTCAGGGTCGGGGAGGGACAGAGGAGAGGAAGTCAGCTCTGGGGCTTTACCCCCCACTCAGCTTTCTTCATTTTCCATTGCTTCTGAACACAGTCGTCCCCCCACCCCAGCAGGGAGCAAGTTGAGAAGTCAGATGCAGGATGTTTCTAAGTGTTGATAATTTTCTCTGAGTTCTTTATGGCCTCTCATTACTGACCTGTAGCCTATTTCTGAGACATTGTTTTCTGGGTTAGTAGACCAGTGTGGAATACAAACAAGAAAGGAGGTGTGTGAACTTAACATACTTTTTAGTTTTATTCTATTGCTTCTATGTCGTTAGACAATATTTCAACTGGCAACTACAGCCCATTTACAAACTTAAATTCTTTCTGTGCAGTTTCGGGAGAAAAACCCCTGGGCAGGTATGGTACCTTTTTCTGTGCCAGCCAGGGTACCAGTCACATTGAAGGCATTTAACAAATAATGATAATAATTTAAAGCAATGGGAGTTGTGGGTGTGTAGGGAGATAAGAAACGAAAAGACTAGGGCCCACTAATAATTAATAATGTCTCAGGAGGGGGTCCCACTGTTTTAGGATTTCAAATCCCCTTGTCCAATTTCTTACTGGAGTGAGTTCCACACAAAAAAGAATAATCTTTAATTTGATACTTAGTCACTTCCGTGTCCCGTGCTGAGCTGCTAAGACTGCATATTCTTAAAAAATATACGCATTCATAATCAGTCTGATGATGTCGCTCCCCAGGGCTTCTAAATGCAAAAGCAAGAGATCGTACACTCAGATATGTAGCTTCAACGTGGTAGGATCATCAGAGAAGTTGGCATTTCTCATTTTTAAATTTTTATTCTTGGAATTGAAAGGAAAACAACACCATGAAAACATCTAACTAAATACATAATGAAACAAGGCCCAGCACTCCCACAAGTGAAGGCTTCACCAGGAATGAATTCTTGTCCTTTTGTAACAGGTGGAATTGCTAGACATTATAATAAAATGACAGGGTCACTAGAGTATACCTTTGATTAAGGTTTGATTACCAGTTGTTTTGCTGCTCCTTGTACTCACATCCTACAGCTCTGGAGTCTAACTTTACTGGGGTTCAGATATTCAGAGACCATAGGAAAGGGTACTCCACAGCAAGATTGGAAAGAATGGGAAGTGTGTCTTCTGTGCCCACCACTTCTTCCACTGTGCTCTTTTTCTTATGTCTGGTGTACCCCTTACTACTTGCCTTGGGTTTGGTCTAGATTTTCCTTTTCCTTTTCATATCAAAGTTTAAGATTTTTTGCTTTTCTGCACTGACTCCAATTCATTTTAGATCTGTTTCATTATATTCTTGAATCCTATTTCTTCTATCTTCTTCGTCACACTTTTATTTTGAGACTGTGCTATCTCTTGTCTGAATTACTGCAGTAGCTTCTTGCGTGATAAATTCAGTTCAGTCTCCTTGTCGTTCATCCCTCACCCCGCTGTTAGAAGTGCCCCCCCGCCCCCACAACCCCGCAAAAAACTATTAAATCTGCTTTTGGCTCTTCTTTGGTTAAAAGTTTTGACACCCCACCTCTATCAGCTATTAGAAAAAAATTATACTCTTTAGCAGAGAATAAAATACACTTTGTCATCTGGTCCCTGGCTGTTTTCCCAGCATCATCGGTTGCCTCCTGGCCATGGAGCTTTATACATGGGTCTTTATAGGGGCTGTTTTGCTCCAGCCATACGTTTGAGCATGACATTCTGTCTGCTTGGGTTGCATTTTTCCCTTTGTTTTCCTGGAAGATGCCTACTTTTCCTTCAGGGCTCACCTTGAAATTACATTTATTGTATTCGAGATGATAATTATTTCCTCCTCAGTTTTATTCTTTCTTTTAAGAGAATCTGTTCTTGGACTAAGATAGGATCAAGTCAGATTCTCTTTCCAAGGAATTGATATTGGAATAGAGAGAAGGTGAATTAGTTGTCTGTAGGTGTTGGACGAGTAAGGTTTTATGGTCCTTATGGTTGATGTTGTCATATGTGCAAGCCGGAAGATCTTATCCATAGGAAAAGGCAGGACAATGGGCACATAGCAGGGAAAAGCATCTGTGAGAGACAAGTGAAGAAAGAGAGAATGCGTAGAGAGCTACCTTGGTTCTTATTGGCTTATTAATTCTTATTGCAGTTTCTTTTGAGACTGCAATTGTTTTTTTTCTTAAGAAACTCAACTATGCTAATATCTTCTTTATGTAACTTGTTCAAGTGAGTTTCTGTTTCTTGTTACCAAATGGTTCTTTATTAAGACTCATCTAGTACATGCAATAAAATGATTGTATATATGTCCATCTTCCCCACCAGACAGTAAACTCCCTAAGGGCAGGGACACTTACTCACCTTGAGATTCCCAGCAATTAGTCTAGTTGGGATAGACTGACAGTACTCATATATGTTTGAATGAATGAAAACTCACCTAATTTTTCCATGCCTTTTCTACCAAAGAGTTATGAAATTACATAGTTGGTATTGCTATCATAGTGGGTGATAAAGTGTTAGGTCTTTCAGTAACATATTTGTATCTTAATGAGGGCTTTCTGGAATCAATCCTTTAAGGTATAGGAAAAGCCACAAAAGCAGGAATTTATCAGTATCGGATTTCACAGGAAGGTATTTGGGGAGCCTTTCAATGTCTCTGAAATTATAACATACCTTTGTTCAGGGCCAGCACGGTGTAGGGTCACTGTCAGGAGGAACTGTCCTGTTGGAGGGACAGAAGGATTCCTTCCCTGCAGAGACTGATGAAGTGGGATCCAGGACTGGGGCCTTCCTGCCCAGAACTTCATTTACTTTCTTCCGGATGGTTTAATGTAAGCACAGATCATCCAGGAAGACCAGAAGTATTCTTAGTGAAACCCATCAAAACGCTGAGCTCCTTGAGGTGATATCACGGTGGGGAAGCTCACTTCGTGAACCAGTGTACTGCTCTTTAAATATTGTCTCTAATAATACACTCTGACACTTTCTGTGTTGATATTACTGACAAATGGCACTTAACAGACATCAAATAAGTACTTTTTAAATATGGTATTAAGAAAAGAGGATGTTGTCATATTACAGTTGAGACCTCACTACAGGAAAATCAAATGAGACAGATCGTTGAAATTAGCCTGAGATGAATGTTTCTGCCCCCCAAATAGAACCTTCCAAGATCTTGATCTCCCCTTGAATCGTGAGGTGTGCATTCTTACCGTTTTCTCTCCCCTCTTTACAGTATTATAATAGTAAGCCTCCCCCTTTTTAGGTTGCACCAAGATTTCCCATTTGTTTTTTTTTTTTTGGGGGGGGGGGTGTTGGTTAAACCAGGGCAGTACACTCATTACTCAAGCAGCCATCCTCATTAACTGCCACTTTTGTTGGGGGAGATACCGTTTGAGAACATTAGCCTTCACCATACTGTTTACGGCAAGGCCTCTTCCAGGCAAACCTTTAAGCAAGGAATCCATCCTTCTTAGTCCTGGTAAATCGGCCTGGCGTTAGAGGCTAGCTCTGGTTGAGGACTTAACATGTTCCACTTTCGGTTTAAGGTGGTATTCCTTTTAATGTTAAATGTAATTATAATGGGATAGAGGTGTGCTGTCGGCATGTTGTTGGATAAACATATACACTTATGGGCGCTTAATAAAGGCCTGTGCTTATTCCTCCCTTGTGAAAATGTTGCTTAGCTCCGATGAAATGTATATGCACTATCCTCCAGAGAATCTAAGAACATACATGGAGGTTAAACAGCTGGACAGAATGCTACTGTTTTAAAATATGCCTGGGAATCAAAGTTAGAAAGGAAAAGGACCTCTTTAACTTCAAAGGTAGCCAATTAAGTTGCAAACACTACTGCTTTATTCAAAGCCTTATTATAGAAAACACCACACTGTCTTGAAACTGAAGAGATTGCTGAGCAGTTGTCTCCATAATCCATAATTGAAAGAATCATAAATGTGACAATTATTTCCTTCTATGATTGCTTTTGTAATTTCTTGTTCTTGGCAGGATCCTTAGGTATTTTTTTGTTGTTGTTTTCTTTCAACTCATTGCAACAATCAAGCAATTATAGTGTGATTCATATTAAGATTAAATTTTGCGTGTCTATGGAGGTATGTGAAAGTCTCTGTTTTTCATAATTGTGAACTATATTTCTATAATTAATCAACTTTTTAAGTAAGTAGTATTGACTGCAATATATGCTTTATAAATAACATCTATTTGGCCTAAAATTTATCCATCAATGATTTCTAGTAAAGCAATGTGATTAATTTAAAGATGGACATAACTAGTATAAGATTCAAATTGGAAAAACTACTCTCTATGATGGAAAAGAGATAAAAAGTAAAAGCAGTTTGCATGTGGCATATTTTAATCTAATCTTTAAAAATTTTTGTTATCCTCTAGAAGCTATTTCTGGCTTTAAGAACTTTAAAATGTTAGAAATGATCTAAATGAAGGTGCTAGTACTTCTCAGGTTTGATGTTATTCCATAGGTATCCTGAAGTGACAGAGGACTCTTACAAATCTGTTTTTTTTTTGTTGTTTTTGTTCCCTGTATTTAAGACATTCAGTTAGTATTTGTCTAGGAGTGATTGCTCACCAGGCTGGCTCTTTTTGGGAACCCTGATTTAACAGTTGAGTTTAAGGAGAGGAGAGAAGCTTTCTTTCTTCTTGCCCACTGCCTATTCCCCTCACAACTTGTGGCAAGAGGAAGGAATGAAAGCAAGCAGGGAGAGGAGAGGAAGGGCTGAGGGCGCGGGAGGGCGGAGCTCCAGGGAGAAATAAATGTAGACCTCCCCATGGAAGTTCAAACACTTCTTATTTGAAAATAAAAAGGCCTTCAAATTACATCTTCTTAACCAAAGCTAATAGCATTTTATAATATTTTAGACTATATTTACAAAACCTTCAAATATTTCCTGTTTCCATTTGTATCCTATATATTTTAACAAAAATCCTTGTATTTTACATGACCTCAGGGGCCATATAATTCATTCTCCTAATTGTACAGGAGAACAACTGAGTACTCTATATTATAATTAGGGTGATTACATACATTATTGTCTAAATCTGGACACTGAGAATAAAATGAGTTGCTACTAATAATTAACCTAGGACAACAGTGTTAAACTGGGAAACTAGGATTTATGAACACCCTTACTATAAAAAACTAGAAACTAAGATTACCAGATGGTTGAGTCATTAAAATGGATTTAATTGCTTTTTTTTTTTTTTTTTTTTTTTAGTCATCTGCCATTATGGTAGAGGGAAACGTTAAATTGACCATTCTAATAATAGCTAACATTTTTTTATTACAAATTATGTACCAGGCATTATCCTGAGCATTTTATTTATAAAAACAGGGTTAGTCCTCACAATAACTCTATAAGGTTGCTGCTCTCACCCCTATTTTATAGATGAAGAAACTGAGGTTTAGAGAAGTTAAATTACTTGTCCAAAGTGACAAAGCTAGTAAGTATTAGAGCTGGGATTCAAACCTAGGTATTTTAGTTCCAGAATCCAAGTCTTAGCCACTACCTTATTCTGCCTCTCAGGCATCTGGCATTGATGATTGTGGATCACATCTAGAATAAGCAGTAATATTTGAAGGGCTAAGCAAATCTCAGAGGTTTGTAGTCCAAGTGGCCATAAAATATTGGAACTCCAGAGTAGGTAGCAGGTTGTGAAGTAGATATTAGAGAGCAATACAAAATACCTGGTATTGTAAATCAGACAGTAAAGAATAAAGCTGCAGTTACGGATGACCCTCAGTGTGCTTCCTAAAGCATGGGTCTTTCATATTGCTTCAAGGAGTGATAAGCACGTGGTGAGACCCAGTCAAGCAGTCAGAGGCGGAAGGGGCATCTGACTGAGGTGCGGAGTAAAAGGTAGGGAATGGAGGCTTCTGACCATTCATTTGATCTGCACATGAGCTATATACACCGTTTTGGCTTCAGATTTTGTTGGTAGGAGGGAAAGCCTTGCTCTTGCTTTCAGAAAATAAAAGGATAAAAGAGAGCTCTTGGAAATCGGGACAAAAGGAGGTTTTCTAGTCAATGCACTGTGGCTCCTTGGCACAGCCTCCAATCCTGGCTACCCTTAAACTGCTGGAGACCTCAGTAGAGGTTCCACCAGACTGAGGCTCTACTGAGAAATCACAGAAACACCATGGGACCAATTACTCCTTGATTTCTTACCTCTCTTTGTAGTGGAGAATTATATACTGGGAGCAATATACTGCCAGTTCTAATGTGAGTTGTGTTGGTCTTTTAGGCAGTTATTTTCATCCTTATCAACCAAGTTATCTCTGGTTACAATCATTTATCATTATATTGATTTTTGTGTAAACATACATTTATTACATATACTTTTAAACCCTTTGACATGTGTCTAAGTTTCCCTTTAAGAACATAAGAACACACGCATTCACCTGGATCTCAGTTTATATTCATTAAACTGGCAAACTCAATCTTCACTGTGTTGGGTAATCTTATTGAGAAATCTTTTATTGAATGCTGGTACCTGTCTTCAAAGTATAGAGGTAGAAACATGCCAAAAACCAAAAGATAAACAGTTTAATTGAAAGCAACATAAATAGTGGGAAAATGATAGTAAGAATTACATTAATTCTCAGTGGTTATAGTTTAGAAGTGTATTCACTGGATGTTTTCTCCTACCCTAATTTGTTTGAATATTACCAAGTATTTTTTGCAAAATGGTCAATGTTAAATCAAAAAGAAAAAAATGATATTATCTTTAAAAAAGCTAAATGACACCTTGTAATTTTAGATTACATTTACAAAATACCTATATATTTTCCACGTGTATATTATTAAAAAATAAACAAAAACAAAAAAACCCCTCTAGCTTTAAGTTGGAAGGAACATCAGAGGTTATCTAATTCACTCTCCTCCTTACGGCGTGAGCATCAGAATCTTTCAGGCCTTGTTTAAGTTTGCTTGGAAGTACATACAGAACTGAAATCTAGGTTTCCTATCCCTCAGTCTGCAACCCTCTCAATCCTTTGTATTCACTTAAAAGAATTAGTATTATACATATAGAATACAGAATGTACTCTGTAAAACTAGTTCTGAAAGATACAAAGAACTCTAATTTGGGAAAATGTATTTTTTTTCTAACAAAATAACATATTTGTGATGCACACAAAGCAGCAGACAAAATCAGCAAACCACATAAATAATTCTCAATTCTAATCTTGCTTCTGTCACTGTCTGTGTGGTATTTGGTATGTTGGTTCACCTCTTCCCATGTATATAATAGAAAAATTGATGTCTTTACTTTCTGAGGCAGGGAAAGGGCTGTGTCTTTTTGTTTGTTTGTTTGTTGTAATGCATCAACAATTGAAAGGACTTCAAAATTCAATGTCATGGACATACTATCATGTTTTGATAAGAAGAAAATTCTCTGAAGTACTAACAGTAATGGTTAAACAAGGCAGAAAATCTTTGAGCATGGCATATTTGTTGTTTATGCCTTTGATTACAATTTCACTCTTCTAGATAGACAGAATTAAATATATTTTTAGTATTATTTATTTGTCTTGTCTATATATATTTGTCATATATATATATTTGTCTTAACCTAATTCTTGTTAGAAATATTGTATTGTAAAACTACAATGACTTTCCTGGACTTAGTGAGCCAACCTAAATCATTTGAGCCATTTCTCCCTAAATCCCTGCCTTACTTCAATGGACTATTGGTATTTATCACATTTACTGGGTAATTACTGAGTCTCTTAACACTTTCTGATAATACAGCTGAACCAAAAATAAGAGAGCATGAACATTGAAAGTAAATTGTGAACAAATAGCATAGCTATTTCACTTTTTTGTGTGTGTACATATGTTTATATTTTTTGAAGGTTAGAAAAACAATAAAAGAATGAAGAACCAAAATGGTTTATTTCGGAGTAATATCTTGCTTAAATTAAATGCTTCAGTTACAATTTTGGAATAGGCATAATTCCAATCTACATTTTAACTTTAACACATGCATAACTTAATTAGAGACATCATTAAAAGTATTTAAGGGGAGTTCCCTGGTGGTGTAGTGGCTTAAGGCTTCGGTGCTGGCACTGTCAACGCTGCGACTTGGGTTCGATTCCCAGCCAGGGAGCTACCCACATACCAAAAAAAAAAAAAAAGTATTTGGCATTCTTTTATAGGAACTAACACCTAAATTCATTTGATGAAGTTCTGTTTGCTGCACCTTATTTGCGTTGTCTATCATAGAAAACAGATAAAATGCCTATTCTTCTTGTTATTTATTAAAGATATTTCCATTTTAATCTTGAAAGCATAGGTTCCAGTCAAAGAAATACCCTCTAAATACAAATATTCCTTGCAATTAATATGTGGGCTCTTCTTTTACGATTCTGATTATGTTTTTATTTTAACCATAAGAGGGCACATTAGTTCAAGAAAAATTAAAGAAAAAGCACAACAACAAAAAGGAAAGTCTTAGAAGTGGTAGACAGAAAATTTGTGTATTTAATTATGCTTATTTTCACTCATTTCATTGTCATTTGCAATGTAATTTTTCAGTTTTTTTAAATCTGAAAAGAATTCAAGTATATGTAGTTTATATTAAAAACAACTCTTCACTTTTTCTTTCTAGCTGCTACTCCTAGGACAATGAGGTTGGCCTAGATGAATTTGATGAGGTTGACTGTTATGTGACCAAAAAAAAAAAGAAAAAAGAAAAAAAAACATAACAAATCATAATACTTGAAAAATATCCTGAGTTCAAAGGTATTTGTATGATTAAGTTATTATGAAGTAAGTAAATGCTAGTCGTGGGTCTCGTAGTTAATAAAAAAAGGCACCTATGTGTGCATGAATGCAGTGCACAACTATGTTTCACCACAAGTATTTATAACTTAAAATTGGGTACAAATTACAGAGAGGACAATAGATGGCCCCAGTGTGAACACAAGGCTTGACTGAGGTCATAAACTGTAAGAGGGCAGGCAGCTCAAATGGCTTATGAATGACAGCTTAGTCTCAGAATGAGTTCATTTGTTTTCATTGTATGGCAAACTGTTATTATTTCGAATATTCATTCTTTTGCTCTAAAGGCTGAACGTTTTTAATCTGTAAAGACTGACATAGACACTTGCTAGTATTTAATAGTAGTGATTTTATGATGTTACGTTAAAAGAATACTTTAAATGATTAATTCACTAATTAATTTAATAAAATTAATTGAGCACCTACTAAGTTTCAAGTTTGGGACTGAGTGCTAGAGAGTAAAGATAGATTAATATATTGCCCCTGGCTTGAAAATATAATTTTTAAAATTGGCTTGTGATTTATAGAGAAATAAATCAGCAAATAACTACAGTATATGATCACTGTATGTATTAATGGGAGAACAGGAAAGAGATTTATCAAACCTATTACAAAAATGTTTTACATTGTATTTTTAAGGAAACTGAGGGGTTAGGCAAAATCATTAGTATATCCTATCTCCAGTTTAAGATTGCAGAACTGCTCTGGTAATATTTTTTTCTGAGAATCAATTATACAATAAATTGTAGTAATTAGTAGCATAAAACAAGGTAATAATGTAATTAAAACCAAAATATTTACTTGCTATAGAAGATACTTTTTATGCATCTTAATTCTGTTCCTTGCAAGCTAATAATACTCTATAGGAATTTCTGTGTGGCTTTTACATCTGGTGGTTGTGGAATTAGCATGTACAAAGAGAGTTCAGAATTATGCTTTAATTATGATTTGAATGATGATTTGAGTCTGAGCATGAGTTGTCAACAGAATTGTGAGCTAGGGGAAAAAGAGATAAGGTCTGTTAGTGGGATAAAAAGTATATTTGCAGTCACTTATTTTAAAGTGCCTTTTGTTTTAAAAGAAGTAATTAATTTAGGAATTAACTGGTTCAAATTCTTGATTTTAAAGTTATCACTTGGTTGCTAAGATGAAGCCTTTTCAAAATTACTACACAATATGCAATGACAGGACCATTTCAGTTGAAAGGTAGAAAACATAATTGAAAAGCTAGCTTTTGAGTGCCTGCTTATCACCCTAATTGATAGCAGATGAGCCCCAGGAACTAAATGCTATAGTTCAATAAAAAATGTATTTAGCTAGATTTCACAGTATGAAGAATGGTTTCCTCTAAGAACTAACCATCACTGCTGTTATTTTGATACAGTTGTAGGCTTTCAGTGGAGGCTGGTCAGTATGCATTAACTATTATAAAGCAGTCATTAAGTCAAAATGGTATCCAATGGATCCATGTACAGTATCTAAAAATCTTTTAAGGTTTGGATAGCCAAAATAGGACATCCATAAAACGCATGCAATGCAGCCATTAGAAATGATCTTTTAGGTGTATATTTATGGACATAAAAGCCCATTATAAAACAGGCTCTACAGTATGAGGCCCACTACTATAAGAAAAAAACAATATATATAAAAATGGGTAAAATTGGAAAGGACATAAACTAAATGTTACTAGTGGCCATCTCAGGCAGTGGAATTATGAGAGATTTTAATTTAATTTTTTTCATTTATTTTTTATTTTTATTTTTATTTTTTTTATAGTATGTGGGTAGTTCCCTGGCTGGGAATCGAACCCAGGCCTCAGTGTTGACAGCGCCAGCGCCGAAGCCTTAAGCCACTATACCACCAGGGAACTCCCTAGAGGTTTTAATTTTAGATCTGGGTTTTCCTAATTTTTGTACAGCAAATATATTTAATCATGCAATAAATAGGACATAGTAGTATTTCAGTATGCCTAATGTTTAGCAGGAAGATCTTCATGTTATTTTAGAATACAAGTGTCTACTTTTGATGATATTTAGTTGATCCTAACATATATATATTTACAATCCCTATTTATTTATTTGTTCATTGTTTTTATATTTACCTATTTTATTCTAACAAGTATTAAAATTTAGCAAAATATAACAGATAATAATTGGTCTCATACAAATGAGAAACTACAGTGAATCCGTAAATACAAAAAAAGGACAATTGAATAATGGATCTGAATTTTAACTTTGTACACATAGATGTGAGTATAAGATAATATGAAGGAATTATGTGTAGGATGTGACCTGGGCATAAAAGAAGAATGAAAGAAAAGGAAATAGGTCCAAATTATACCACATTTTGAGTCTGCACATGGGGAGGAGTATGATAGAACTGTTGGTAATGATTGGTCAAACCAATCACTCAGTACAGAAGGTGTGACTTTTGTTTAATGAAAGATGATGGCTTGCTAGCACCCTGGATGTCTATTTCTATAAAGTTGTGTGAGGAGAAAACATGGTTCAGTTGATCTTCTCAAGGAGAGTTTATTTCCTTATTTCTATTTAAAAGAGTAGCTTTTAGCTCGGGGCACTATAACTCAGGCATCACATCAGTGTGCGCAGTTGAACCACACATACAAAAATCAAAGGAGGTGGGTGGATTTCTCGTGAAGGTGAAGCAGGAAACTTCCATTGGTGGGACGAGCAGAATGACCTCTAGATTATTTACTTGAAACCTCCCCCCAACCATGCAGATGTAAGAGATATACATATTATAGCACTTTGTGACATCTCTCCTTTAGGTTAAACAAGATGAAGATAAAAAAGAAAAAGATTGCTTTGCTAGTCAGATTAATAGCGAATCACGAGGTAAACATTTATTGAGTTGTTGCAAGTGAATGTTGTGAAAGCAACGTTTAAGGAGGAAGTTCTGTTTCCAGGGCCACGGTATGAGCCTCTTTCTTCCTTTCTAATTAAACAAGGTACTCTAGTGGGTGTTTTATTTTTTTCTGCTTCAGAGGCTGTCTTCTTTCTGACATGTGGAAAACAGCCTTTAACTACTTGTGAATAATCAATTTTCCATTATAATTTTATTAACAGTAAATAATCAGTCTCACAATTTTATTTAGAATGTTGGTTTAAATATCCAGCTGTAATTTTTGAAATCAACCATGTTTCAAATTGGTCCTTTAACCGATGAACTGATTTTCTTGAGAGAGAAAGCTTAGAAAATTTTCTAATTAGTGCTAAGGACTGATTTTCCGTGGCTCACTGCTTCGTGTATTCTACTTCTTCAAATTATGCTGTAGGAAGTGTCTTTAGAGGTTGGTGTTTTCTATTGATCTTTACAATTGTTCTCAGTAATTTGGAAGTTAACTGTGCAAGTGATTTTTCAAGAGGGCCCTGGAGCCTTGAGTCAGCACACACTCCTTTCCACCGAGCCGGGGGCCAAGATCCTTGCAGCCCCTTATCTGCTCCGAGCGTCAGAGCAGAATGCGAGGACTCCAGCTGTCAGTTCATTTCCTGTGTGTGACTCTCCTGTTCTTTCCGCCTGCAGTTCCTGCCTTAAATGCCTCTTCCTGTATAAACTGAGAAGGGATTTGTGCGGCATAAGCTTACCTGAGAAACTAAAGATCATTAATTAGAAAGGTGCTTCTGGGCAACAGGAAAATTTTCATTTGAAAGGTTTCAAATCTAAGAAAGTAATTAATTTCTCTGTGGAAGAGAATCACATTTTTCTCTTCTGGTATCCTTCCCTATTACAATTGAATGGTTTAAGGCACAGCAGAAGAAATATGACTCCTTTCTCATTAACCCTCACAGTTTGGCTTCCTTTTTTTTCTGTCACTTTCTTTTCCTCTTCCATTTTGGGATTAGTGGTGCTTTCTAGGTATTTGGGGGACATTTATTTATTTTTTGTGAGGAAACGTTAAGGAATATGCTTGGAAGTATGTAATACAGTAAGTGTTTTTTAATGTGCATATACTGTCAGAAGGAGTTTTTAAAAATAAAATGTTTTAGTTTATTAAAAGGAAAATAACAAATTAGGAACAATAGTTGCCTTTGATTGCCTTTTCCATTCCATATTTTCATGTCTCCTCTTCTGCAGTGAGAACCCTGGCTTCTGGCACCATCAACACATTTACTCATTTGCTTATCCCTTTGAAACACATAAAACATTTTAAGAATTTATACACTTTTTGCCACCATGAAAACAAACCTACTAAGATGCGTTCTAGATTGTTTACAATTCTTTTACTTACTAGCTGGTGGTTTAAAAGTAACTTGAATTAGTTCTTTATTCCTCCCACAGTGTGCTTGTATTATTCATTTCAAATACAGATTTGTTCACTTGTTTCTGTTTGCATTTAATTTTATGATTTCCCCTTATCTTTGTTGATTTACTTTTATTTTTTGAATACTCGTATACAGAACATTAACATGCTTCCAAAGTATCCAAAAAGATATACAGTAGTCTCCCCTCACCCGCAGGGGATATGTGTTAAGACCCCCCCCGTGGATGCCTGAATTTGCAGATAGTACTGAACCCTGTATACGAGGGCTGTCTAGAAAGTAGCCAGCCATGTAACCGTTCTCATTATATAGAAAAAGGCTGGATTTTTTCCCCCAACAGCCCTCATATACTGTTTTCTCTTATACATACAAGGGCTATCCAGAAAAAATTCAACCATAAATGCTTCTGTTTTTCATATTACATGAGAATACTTTATGGATAGTCCTTGTATATGATAAAGTTTAATTTATAAATTAGGCACAGTAAGAGGTTAACAGCAATAACTCATAATAAAATAGGACTATTATAATAATATGTTATAATAAAAGTTACATGAATATAGTCTCTTTCTCTCTCAAAATATCTTACTGTATTGTGATGATGTGAGACAATCGGGGGCTACGTAACGAGATGAAGTGAGGTGAATGATATAGGTCTTGCGATGTAGCATTCAGCTACTAGTCCCCTGACGTTTTGTCAGAAGGAGGGTCATCTGCTCCGGGTAATCCTAGATTGTAGAGCCATGATGATGTAGATGGTTGGATGTCAGGAGCAGACAGTGTCGACGGTCAGGGATCCTCCGTAGTTGAAGGGCTTTCTTGCCAAAAACTTTTGGAAGAACACTGTAATCAGAAGCTGCGTCTTCCTTCCTTTATTTATTTATTTATTTATTTATTTATTTATTTATTTATTTTGGTGGTGGGGGGGGGTTGGTTCCCTGAGCGGGGATTGAACGTCTCTTTCTTTTTAAATCATAAATGTGTTGCTACAGAGGTTGTAATCCTTTGGTAGTCATGTGGGTGACCTTAACGCTGCATTTCATCTGAGCATCGTAGTCCGTAATTGGTCCTTTGATGTCTGTGAAATCCGAAACACTGACAAATTTCATTAATGTTCGTGTTGCTGGTTCCGCTTCAGTTTCTTTTGCATCTTCCTCTTCCTCTGTAGATGACTTCCCGAGTTCTTCCAATTCCTCGTTGTTAACATTTCTCAGTGGCCTTCAGTAGGCTCTCTCATTTCTTCATTAAGCTTGTACGCAAATCTTTTTCCACCAACTTGTCTTGCTCCATGAATGGTTTTCCCAACATCTCCATCGACACTTGGGAAGCCTTTAAAATCATTCATGACTTCACTCTGTAAGTTCCTCCCGTAGGCATTTACGGTTTCTGGTTTTTATTCACCCACTACAGCTTTAATGAATGTTATTACATTAGCAATAGTGAATGATTTCCTGCACTACATTGTGTCCCGATTAAAGTCTGTATCTATTACTGATCAAATGTGATCAAATACCATGTGAGTATTTGGTAAACCAAATGATGCCCTCCCTGGTTAAGGGCTGAAGCAGTGAGGTTGTATTTGGGGGTAAAATTACAACCTTGACATTTTCATTTTGAGAGCAAACATTCAGGATGGCCAGGCACATCGTCTATTAGTAACAGTATTGTACTTTAAATTCCAACCCTTTCTCCTCCAAGTATTTGTTTTCACTTCTGGCATGAAGCATTAGTGGAACCATTTCATTCGGCTAATGGCTGTCGCTCACTTTCTGGTTATGTTGCCAGAACACAGGCAGATAATTTTGGTCTTGGAGAAAGCTTGGGTTCGTGCTATGCCTGACTTTATCATGTGCCCTGCAGCGTTGCCACCTAGTACCAGAGTTCATCTTTCCCCTTATGTTTTATGTCTTCGTGCCCCTACTGCACTTATATGAAACATAGGTTCTATTGGGCGTCTTCTTACGGAAGAGCCCAGTTTTGTTGAAATTGAAGATTTGCTTTGGATGATACCCTTTCTCCATAACCAGCTTCTTCACTGCTGCTGAAGTGTGGCAGCAGTTTCTTCATCAGCGGATGCAGGCTCTCCAGTAATTTTTATATTTTTCAGTACAAAACGATTTCTGAATTTATGTAAGCATCACTTCTGTGTAATAAATGGCTTGGTTTCAGGGGATCCCTTGCTGAAGTCTTCACGTAGGCCAGGCTTGTCCAACCTGCGGCCCGCAGGCCCCACGCAGCCCGGGGCGGCTTTGAATGTGGTCCAACACAAATGTGTGAACTTTCTTAAAACATTAGGAAAATTATGCACTGACCTTTTCTAAAATTCATCAGGTATCATTATTGTCAGTGTATTTTATGTGTGGCCCAGGACAATTCCTCTTCTTCCAATGGGGCCTGGGGAAGCCAGAAGGTTGGACACCCCTGGTCTAGCCTCAATACTTTCTCACACATCACATTGCTATTATTGGGAGCACATTTTCTGGTCATGTCTTCCACACACACATTTAAAGCCTTTTCCATCTTAACTAAGCAGGTATCTCCCCTTGTAGCCATAACTTTTGCAGGTGGAAGTGCAACAGCAAGACTAGCACAAATTTGCTTTTTCTTCACCATTTCCCGGGTAGATCTGCTCCTCCATAGATCTTACCAACCTCACATACGATTTTCTTTCTTTCCTTAAGTCGAGGAATTTTCCCTTTTCCCTTAAAGCAAGCACTTTCTACTTCTCTTTGACACGTCCAAATTGCCAGCATTACTACTCTTGGGCTTCGGGGCCGTTCTTCAGGATAAGGGTCACTTGAACACTAGCACTGCAATACTGCCACAGTCCCATAGCCAAGATGGCTCCTGGGTGACTAACTGGCAGGTAGTATTTACATCGTGGTAGGCTGGACGGAAGAGTGGTTCACGTCCTTGGTGGGACAGCGCAGGACAGCGTGAGATTTCATATCCTACTCAGAATGGTGCATAATTTAAAACTTATGAATTGTGTATTTCTGAAATTTTCCATTAAATATTTTTGGACTGTGGTGGACCACAGGCAACCGGAACCCTGGAAAGTGAAACCTAGAATGAGGGGGACGACTGTAGGATGTTTTGAGAGAAAGAGGGACCTCAGCAACATAACTTTTATTGCAGTATATTGTTATCATTTTTCTATTTTATTACTAGTTATTGTTATTAATCTCTTACTTTGTCTAATTTATAAATTAAACTTTATCATAGGCACATAAGTATGTAGAGGAAAAAATATGGTATATATAGGGTTTACTACTATCTAGTTTCAGGCCACTGGGGGTCTTGGAATATATTTCCCAGGGATAAAGGGAGGGGGTGACGACTATATATTCAACAGACTCGCCAACATATAGTATTTTTAGTTTTAATATTATTCAGATGTTTCAAAATTTCTTTTTATATTTTCTTTCACTTTTTCAAAGAGTTGTTTAATAAAATAAAAATTAATTTTCAGGTTGTAAGGCCTTTTTGATTTTTGTTTTGTTTTGTTTTGTATTTTTCACTTCTAATTTTATGCATTCTGCTCAGTGTGTGTTGTTTATAATGTTTCTTCTTTATGCAACTCTGGCACACACTAGTCCTCCTTTCTGTTTTCTGACTGGGCCTCCCTGGTTTCCCCTGTGCAAGTTATTCAGGGGACTGGCCCAGGAGATGTATCCTTAATAAGTCTTAACTAATCTTTTGCCTAGCTCCGTGCCTAGAATGAAGCGGAAGCTAAACATTTTTTAAAAAAACTGCGTAAGTGAAATAAAAACTATTCCAAGTTATGACCTTCAATGTGTGACCTGCTATAATTAGTCCCAGCTAGGGCTGTCGGCCCCAATTACTCTCTAGTCTCATCATTAATTCAATAGACATTTAAAATTGGAACACTTCACAGATGAATGTGGATTTCTTCCTTTTCTTGTTTAACGTGAAGCTGTGGTCACACTGGCTGGCATTTCTTTACAGTTACCTGTCCTGAAATTGAGTAACTGCTGCTTTCTTATGGACAGGCATGTGTTCTCAAACTTGATTTGATTCATTAATTTAATGCACTTGCCCGGGGCATTTTAATTTGGCCATCCTATTTCAACCTGTTATCTACACCCAAACCTTACCTTATCTCATGATATCCCAAGTAAGTAATGATGGCCTGGGAAGGTGTCCGGTTAGGAATAAAGGAACTTGGTATCCTGAACACGTTTACTCCTAAAATTAGGTCTTCCATATAGGTTCATGGGTTGACTTAGCATGCAATTGATAACTTTTGGAAACTTTAAACCAGGAAATGTAACCTGTAAAGGGATGACTCAATTATTTGTGTTTTAAAGAGATGGTCATCACAAGCATAAAATAACACTTATGTTTGTCAGCACAGGCATGCCTTGTTTTAAATAAACAAAACAAAAGAAAACATAAAGATTTGAACTTATAGAACAAAGACATTATGATTTGATAGTTTTTGTTATGCATTGTTTATTTCCTTTATGAAAGGAATCAATGCTATATACTTTTGAGTTGTAACTATCAAGCCCAGGTAAGGCATGATTTTATTTACAAATAACTGACTTTTTAAAAACATTGAATCCAATATTAATAACACCCAGTATTCTTAAAAATCAGGATTTAAATGAAATATAAATATTTCAGAAAAGAACTACTTAATGCCTTTGTTTTATTTTAGTAACTATATTCATTCATGTTAGGCTTTTTAATTTCAGCTCATATATCTTTATATGGTCATAATTAATGGGTTGTACATTATCTTCTACTTTTTTATTTTATTGTTTTCCATGAGCATTTATCTGCCTATGTTTCACATTCAGTCCTTTACTGGCATCATAATATTCTATCAAATCAATAGGCAAGAATGTGGCAGATAATTCTTATGTGTCTACATCATGCATAAATACAGACCTTTATGAAAAACATAGTGTTAACCGACTGTCTTTTAGGAGATACAGTAGTGTGAATAGGATCTGGTTTCTGATTTCAAAGACCATCCAGTCTAGAAAGAAGATACAGTCATTCAAGTACATTTGCAATAGAATAATATTTGTTCTGTACAAAGAAGATACACAAGGGGCTCATCAATTCTAGTGGGTGAGGGAAGATCAGAAAAGTTTGTGTAGAGAAGGTCATTTTTTAGTTCAATTTTGAAATAGGGGTAGTTGTTCAGTAGCCGGAAAGGGTAGAAAGTATGAGCAGGGGAGATGTGGAGAGAAGGACATTCTAAGAAGAGAGAGTTACCCAATCAAAGATAATAAGATGCAAACCAGATAAACTATTCAGAAAATTCCATATATTTCCATGGTTTGGAACTATCAGGAAAACTTGGAGAAGATTATTAGGGTCTTAAACTCTATATAGACTGTGAGAATGGTAATTAAAGAATTCTATTTTAAGTACAGGAGTGATATGATCTGACTTGCATTTTAGAAGATCATTCTAATAATTATATGGAGGAAGGCTAAACTTGGACCCAGTGCAGACATAATGGAACCAGTTAGGAAACTATTGCCATAAACCAGGCATGAGATGCCAGAAGTCTAAATTAAGATGACAGTAATAAGGATGGACGAATAGGAAGGGGGAAAAACCAGTGAGGATTTGGTCACTGATTAGCTGCAGTCAATGGGGTAAAAGAAGGTGATGAAGATGAATCCCATGTTTTGGTGACAATATTTGTCCAGTGAACAAATAGCATGGATAATGGTATTTACCAAGATAGAGAATTAAGGTAATGAATTCAGTTTTAGCCCATCTAGTACAAACTGGAGGTGCGAGTGTCAAATGAGTGGATAGATATATGATAATACTACACGTCTGCAGAGGGGTGTATCTAGATTTTCTACCATCACCTGAAATTCATCATAATTAAATTCTAACTCAACTTTTTGCCCAAACTAATTTTCTTAACTCCCTCACGGTTGACTGTGGCACTGCACTGTTAAAACAACTCACCTCTAGACTCTAAGCCACAGAGGTGAGCTTTATGCTTTGCATCTTTATTATTATTCCCAAACTTGCCTGTTATCAAGTCTTGCAATTTCTTTCTTCAAAATTTCTCCAGTGTAATTTTCTAGGTGCCCTGAAACCTAGGTTTTAGTACTGACTCTGCTACTAACTGGGATGATTGGTTTGTACAAGCCATAAAACCTTCCAACACGCTAGTTTCCACATCTGAAAAAAGGGAAGGCTTTGAATTAGATAGCCAGTGAATTCTCTTCCAGGTGTTTAGTCCTGTATCTTTTCTTTCTGATTCTGATACTGTCATCTAGATTTATATAACCGCCTCCCAACTGGTGTCCCAGCTTTGGGTGTCAGTCGCATTCAATCCCATGCATATAATTGTGACCTGAAGCTTTCTTAAACCCTAATCTTTCATGTTATATCCTCGTTCAAAACTAGCCTAATGGCTTCCTTTTGTCTATCGCATCAAGCCTGACTTCCCTGTCAAGCTATGAAGCTCCCACAAAGTCATTTCTACCGAACCAAGCTTATCATTCATTACCTTCTAACACCATCCCTTATCTTCAGTCAGTCTAGATTTCGGACTGATTTCTGCGAAGAATTTGATCATGATTTTTTTCCCACTTGAAGACCCAGTATACTTCCTTCTGAGTCTTATGTTATTTTTTAAAAATCAACTCAAGTCCTCTCCTCCAGGGAGATTATACTGAACTATTCTATTCCTTAGTATTCTCCTTTCCTTTGTTTTCCAAGAGTCTTTGTATTCTGTGGCACAATTTAGCTGTCCATAGACTGGATTGCCTACTGATTCTTGTGTGGGGATCATCTTCTGTTGTCTGCCACAACCTGACAGAGTCCGAAGCCTAACCCATCGTAAACACATGTTGGTTTATTAGCGTTCAGGAACCCACCCTGAAAGAAGGAACAGATTATAACCTCCATGTTTGAAGCAGCAAAACTAAATAGCAAAGGCCGAGATCTGTTGGAGGAATGAGCTATAAGGTGATTTAAAAAATCATACACTGGAATGGACATGGGTAATTGAACAGCCTAAATAGTCTATTAGATAGAAAATTAACTCAAATTATTTTTGGTGTATTTACATGCAGTTGCCAATTTGGGCATTATGGGTTTAGGTATTGTCATTAAAATTGTGTATTTAGGAATTGAATTGTCTGTGCTATCATAAAAGCATCTCGGTTTTAAGGATGCCACTTTTAACTACCAGAGAAGTTTAGTGCAATTTCAAGTTATATATAGTTTTAACAGTTCAAAGTTAAAATAGGTGCCATGAATTTTGTGAAGAAAGTGGCCACAAAATAAGTGATAAAGTACCTGGTTATGCCTCTAGGTAGCATTTAGCTGAGTTCTGGAATTTGAATGCCTTGTTGGACTTCATAATTTATTTCTATTACATTAGATTTCAAAATAAAAGAGAATATATCTGCCACACCTCATTTTTCCTTCATATCTGTCATCAAACACTTACTTGGTTTTGCAATTATTATTTAGTACTTTCATATGTTGCAAGAGACCTTGAAGTAATTTCAATTATTATGACAAAGGTTGCAGAAATACTGTGTGATTCTATATGAATTTCTAAATGACTTTTTCTGGTATCTCTGGGTTTTAGGCTATCTCCTACTTATAAGGAAGTTTATTTTGCCATGCCATTGTCTTCATAAAGTTTGAAGTCTCCCAGATCAACAACATACCACAGAGCAAAGAAAGGCCAACCTGCAGTCAGAATTTAAATGTAAACTCTCATGGGCCTACCACAGGATACTAAAGAGAATCTTGATTCATATTCTATGTTCTCTAAGGTCGAGCAAGTGTCTAGACTCCTGAGAGCTGGATGTCAGCAGGCTTTAACACAGTGATTCTCAGTGTAGCAAAAGTGGTGCAAAGCCATATCAAGTACTGAAAAGCTGAAGAGTTCAATTCTGTCTCCTAAAACACAGGAGACCCAGAGAATATGACCCATGGCAGAGACCTTGTGGTTTGCATCTGTTCGAGAACAACTTGGGTAAACATTTCAGTTGGCTTCCGTTCCCCAACCTCATCCTGCTGGTGTTTGCTTACTAGTCACTGCATCTGAATTATATATTTTTATTAACTGAGTGCAATCTGCTTTTCTGTGGTTTGGATGTGATTGTATAGCCACTTGTCATATACAGAGTCCCTCCTTCTTCATAGGACATATGTTCCAAGATCCCCCAGTGGATGCCTGAAACTGCAGATGATTCCACACCCTATATATGTTATGTTTTTTCCTATACATACATACCTATGATAAAGTTTAGTGTGTACATTAGGCACAGTAAGAGATTAACAACAATAACTAACAATAAAATAGAACAATTATAACAATATACTGTAATAAAGATCATGTGAATATGGTCTCTTTCTTTCTCAAAGTATCTTATTGTACTGAAGTCACCTGCTTATTCTTGTGATGACATGAAATGACTACCTGATGAGAAGAAGTGACGTACTCAGAATGACGTTGCAATTTAAAACTTACAAATTGTTGATTTTTTTGAATTTTCTATTTTATATTTTTGGACTGTGATTGACTGTGGGTAACTGAAACCATGGAAAATAAAAGCACGGATAAGGGGGGACTACTGTAGTGATAATGACACCATCACATGTTTTAGAAGTTATAGAGTACTTTCACAGACATTGTTGTAAGCAGTCCTTATGACCAGCCTGTGATGTAGGTAGGGCAGCAGTTATTTTACTCAGTAATAATCTGAAGCTCAGAGCAGTAAATTGATTTTTTAAAAGATCACACAGCTAATAGAATGGTGTTGGAACTGAAATTCAGATCTCTCGACCCAAAGTCCAGAGATCTTTCTATTCTTCTTGGATTTCTATTAGCAAACTTGTTAATTATCACATTCATAGGTTACTTTGTTTAATGGGAAAATGGTGATAAAGATATGAAAAGATTCATTTCCATGAAAGTATGAGAATGAGGACCTAGTCTCCTTATGTTGCTTTTCTGATTTGTACAATTGTATGATTTGATAATCAATAGAGCAATTAATAGATATAAATTTTTTTGTTACTGTATAAAAAGCCCTTCAGTTACCTGAGCTCTTGATTAATGAGACCCTGGAGAAAAATACATTTCGTTTCCAAATAATTTCAGGGAGGGGGCCTTAGTCTCTCTCAGTATGACCCTTCCCAATGTCTTAATTTTCCTCATCACAAAATATTTATTTCTGACCTAAATCCTGAATGGTGTCATTTAAACCCAAATCCTTCAGTAGGTGCTGGTGTATAATTTTTATTGATAGCTTTGGATGGGTTCAGGAAATATATTTAAGTGATTTCTGACTGCTGACAAGCCCTAATAACTAGTTGTCCCAAACTGAAAAGCTGAATTTTTTTTCACGTGGATGTCTGTTTTGAGAGGTAAAAGACACAAACTGGCCAATAGTTTCTTCATGCAGGCATGATTTATGGTGGAATTTTATGACAGAAACCAAGTGTCCTTTATATGGTTTATGATGTTATCAACTCCTAGGCTGAGATTTCTTCCTCGTTATTCATGTTTATCTGGCTTAAAGCAAATTAAAAATCAGACAAGAATATTGTGATATAATTTTGATTCTGCAGATGTAACCTGACACCTGAACAACTTCAGAGAAGTCTGCTTCTTTTATTTGTGCTATTTATTCCTGTTCTGAAAATGCTTTTGCTTTTTTCAAAGGCAGATATCGAGCTTGTCTGTATGGCTTGTGCAATTTTGAGGATTCTATCAGCATTGGGTATTAATGTCAAACAAGAAAAGCTCTGCATATTATAGTTATTTTTCTGGCTTCAAAGATTTTAGGGATGGGATTTTGAAATGTAGTCTATTCTAAAGAAAGCATTTTAGCTGGAGTTCTCAGATGTGGTATATATTGATGCATATCTTTGATATTTTTTTCTTGAATCCATACAGTAAATGGGGTACCATTTATGGAAGACATTTGTGTTTTTCCCTTCTGAAGTACCAATTTGTTTTCATGCATGTCAAGTGCCAGAAAAAGGTGTCTCTTTTAGAGGGGTGTTAGAGCACCTGCCGCCTTGACTGTTTTCTGGTGAGCAGTCACCTTTCCATGACGACGTGTAAACCTGGCCCTGACCAAATCTGATCGGCCTGGTTGTGAGTGTCAGACTGAAAGGCAGCATGTAGAGGCTGAGCAGTGTATCCCAATGTTTGCCTCCCAGTTTCCCTGGCCCTTAAGCTCTGTAATCAGCATGCGCGCACACACGTCCTGCCATTCTGGTCTTTCTTTGTGTACACCTCCAGGCCTTCCATAGTATCTGTCTCTTTGTACCCCCATTCCATGTACTGACCACCCAGTGCCTGATTTTCTACTTTTCTTTGCGAATCCCCCATTTGGTTCCTACTGCATCAGTCTCGTTCTTCTCCGTTTCTTTTTTTTACCCCACTCCTTTTTCTTAAGCACTGCTATCTCCATCACAAGCATACCCAAGTTAAATAATTAGAAATCAGTATCTATGGATGTCATTTCAATTTTTTTTTTCATTAAATCCCTAAGTATAATAGGAAAGGTTTCATGTATTTAAAAACTAGGCACAGTTTTCCAAGTTGAATTTATACCATGGAAATCAAAAAATAAATCAGCAGTCTCTAGGTTTCCATCGTGCAACACATAGACCATGTCTTGTAGACTTGTACCCCTGGAACCCACGTACTCCCTGTGAATGATAGAGATTGTGAAAGGACAGCATCTTTGTTTGGCATGAACATATTAGCTGTGACTCCAGCTTGAGTCATGGACATAGGAAACATGAATTCAAATCAGCATTACTTTTGTCAGTGTTCCTTATTGTTATGGATTGAATTTTGTTCCCCTCCCCCCTCCCAAATTTGTATGTTGAAGCTCTAACCACCCAATGTGATTGTTTTGGGAGGTAGGCCCCTTAGAGAGATCATAAGAATGGGGTCTAATTCAATGACTGGTGCACTTAAAAGAAGATGGAGAGACACCAGACACACTCGCATACAGAGTACAGGTCTCGTGAGGACACAGTGGGCAACTAAGGACACTGCAAGCTAAGCAGAGGGAACTCAACACAAACCAATGCTACTGGCATACCAATGCTGCCTTGCTTTGGGACTTCCAGCCTCCAGAACTGCGAGAACATAAATTTCTAACATTTAAGCCATCCAGGCTAAAGTATTAATATTCTGCTATTATGGCAGCCCTAGCAGAGTAATACACTCATATATAGCTTGAGTTTCAAGTCATGATTTTAGTGGACTTAGACTTCAACAACTCAAAATGATATACTTAATTCTAATTCGCAACAGTGTCAATACTTGATCGATTAAACTCTGTTGTCATGACACCAGGAAACTGTAATTTAAACATTGGTTTTAGTGGGACTTTGATCAGACCTTAGTAACCTGTGATTCTCAGTGATGCAACAAAGAAAAAGTTCTAGAGAGCTGCTGTACAGCATTGTGCCTGTAAATAACAGTACTGTATTGTACACTTAAAAATCTATTAGGGGGGCAGATCTCATATTGTTTTTATCACAGTAAAATAAAACAAAGCAAAGAAACCCTACCCCTTCCACTTGTCCACCGCCCTCCACCCCTCCCTGTCCCACAACTTGTTTGAAACCTTAGGTAGGACATACTTAGGGCCTGCATTTGTCCTGAGTGCTCTGTGTTTTGAGATCTAGTGCGTTTAAACCTCTGACTTAGAACTAACACTGATCAGAAATTGTAAATATTCATAACCTATTACCCTCGCTTAAGAGGATAGATGGCATAATACGATCTATTTAGCTTGGGGTTTCAAGATGGTTGTTTATGATCACTTCATTAGTAATTTGTTTGCAACTTGAATCTGTAACCCCATTAATTTAGCGGATGCATAGAGAGCACATACTGAAAATCAGGTTCAGATTTAAAAGTGATAAAATAAACAATTTTAAAAAGTGAATTGTAAATTACATCTCATGTAACACAAATCAGAGGCTCAGACAGATTTTGTAGGTTTGATTATGTACTTGGTAATGATAGTTTGTGACTGCATCACGCACACGTGCACGGCCTTTGTGTGTAGTTACATGGCTTCTGTGAAGGGCTCTCTGCAGGAGATTGCATCAGTCAGGGCTAGTTAGGAAGCAGGGCCGCTGTGAGTGTTATGGGAATAGGGGATTTCTTACAGGAATTAGACCTGACACAAATGTGGGAGGAACTGGGGAAGTAAGGTCCTGAAGAGAGGAGTTGGAGGATCTGAGATGGAGGTACTGGCCAAGACAGACAAGTCAGAGCTTGCAGGAAGTCTATGTTGCCAAGCTCATCTGGCTGCCAAAGTGGGACCACGGGCAAGTCCTTGGGACGCTATTGCCTCTGTGTGGTTACTACTTCTTAGGATCCACCACTTAGCAGCTGGTGGCGTTCCCGGGGCCACTGCTGGCCAGCAGGACCATCAGTTGGCAGGAAGAGCTGGATACAGAGCAGAGGAGTATGAGGCTGAGCTGGGACCTACCCAGCTGCTACGTGTCACTGTTGTCCCTTTCTAAGAGTAAAGGCTGCTGCCTCACTTCTGTCTTCCAAATGTTGCACAAGTCCTTCTTTTGGCCAACTTTAAACTAGAAACTTTCGGGTTCTCCGTTTCACCTAGCTGATACAGCACAGCATGGCACACATAAGGCTGTGAGTTTTCACAGGGCTCTGTAGGACAGTAGAGCTGTTTGTGGCTTAGAACAAGCACCGTTCTAGGAGTGTCATTCGAGGGTTATTAAAAGGATATTTGCTGACAAATATCCCCTCATCCACCACCGTCTTCAGTGGTATCCAGGGATCTCACTGTTCATCTCTGTTTTAGGTTAAACTATAAAAATTCCCAGTTAAAATGCAAAATCTTGCTGGGAGAGTTAATACCTTAAATCTTGTTAGTTCAACATTTATATAAACCTTTATCACTTTGCTGTCCTAACATCTGAGAAGGTTTGGGTGGAGAAGATGGAGAAAGCTCCAGTGTTATCCTAGAAAGTTAGGATAAGTTGAGTTTCTTGGTGGAAACCCCTAAACATATAGGGGGAACATAAATGGAGAAGAAAGGGTGAAAAGCGGAATTTGCCTATTTAACTGTATTTCCTAGTAATAATTCTGCTTAGAATTAGCCTCTCTACTGTACTATTGAAGGATAAAATTGCAAATGGTACTCATGAGATGTTAATATTCATATTTATGTTCATGAAGTTAACACGAGAATACTTAGAATCATTTTCAGTTTGAAAAGGTATGTAATTGTGCAGTGATTGATTTGTTCTTTAGTACCTGGAAAATCAACTTATTTTCAGCTTGCCTGGTCTTCACACATACTAGTTTAATTTAGCATTGCTTGTTCCCATTACACACCTTGGGATGGAACCTGAAGAGCAGGGTGTTTATTAAGCTTCCCTCTGCTCCCCTCCCTGCCCTGCCCTTTTTTTCTCTCCTTTCCTTTTCCTTTTCCTTCCCTTCCCTTCCCTTCCCTTGCTTTTTCTGAGAAGATTCTTTAAACAAAAATCAGTGGTGATTTCTGTCTCTGACCTTTGGCAAACTCTTGTCTTCTGCAAGTTGGCTTGGGTGCTCTCCTGTCCATGGGCAAGATTACAGGCAGAGACAGGGGCACCTAGAAGCAGCTCCTTGAGTTCTGGATACTGGGAGATGCAACATTTGAGAGCAAAATTGGGCAAACAGGACAGGTTGTTATTGAGGACATTTGAGGGGAGGAAGTTGTTCTAGTTATATGTGAGACAGCAAGGTAAATTAATGAGGGAAATTGAGAGTCATTTATACCACGGGCATCGGCAGTCATCTTAGCTAGGTTGCCGACTAAAGGTCGCACGGTCACCTGGCAGAGACACAGCTGACAGCGAGGCTGAAAAGGATTCTTTCTCAAACATGGTTTCGATACTTTGTGCTCTGTGGTGGCAGAGGAGTGTCTCTTCCTCTCCCTCTTCTCCTCCTACTCCTTGACTCTTTAGCTCCTTGTGAGCATGCATGTGCTCTCCCTTTCTAAAAACATGCAGAAGCAATAAATCAGCCAGTTTAAGAAGACCCGGTCAGCCCAGTGCTGATCGATTTTGCAGGGAAGTCAATGGGCTGCTAATAGAATTACAACCACCTGTCAGAACAGGGAAAACATATCTGTGACAGTGACAAAGGGCAAATCAATTTAAGAAGAGGTTTATTTTTTCTTCCAGAGACAGAGATGTGGAGTACATGGGTGTCTCTGAGAGTCTGTAATTGTGAACACAAACCATATACTTGGACTGTTAAAGCTAAGTTTATGTCACTGATTCTGGAAGGGCATACTCTTTTCTAGATTTTCCAGATTTGTCTGGTGACTGTGCCACTTTGCTCTGTAATAGAGTATAACATGGAGCTGCTGCCTGAAAATACGTTCTTGTAACTTTATTGTCCCAAATAAGTTGGTTTTGTCTATTAAATAAATTATATTCTTACAAACTTGGCATTTTCGTATGTTTCCTGTTGTGTCTTATTTCAGATGAGCTGTGAATTGCTGAGGACATCTAATTGGCAAAGCTTTATCTTGTAAGTCAACGTAATCGTTTTCAGAGGACTCATGAAACTCTCGGCAATGTGACTTTTACTAACAGCACCGTCTGTGTTCAGGCTTAGTTTCTTGCAAAGGGAATCTTAATCATGAGTACAACTCTCAGCCTAAATCCATTGCATATTAACATGAGGTTCTTTTAGGTCAAGGACATGATTTTTGAAAACAATTTAATATGCATTAACTTAACCCAGCATCTTAGATTTTCTCCAAAACAAAGAAACTGTAACGTAAGAGATATATATATTTGGTCTCTGCCCCCATTTCCTGGCCTATAGCTCCTAAAACCCTGGGGCCCTCTGACATGACAAGTGGTTTTTTTTTTTTTTTGTATGCTAATAAGATGACTGGAGGCTGGGGGAGCTCCTGTATAACCTCTAGATGGGAGCTGGTTGCCAGTGGAACCAATCATGTTATTAAAAGTTTGGAACTTTCTGTCTTCCCGCACCCCCGTCCTCTGGGGAGGGGAGAGAGGCTGGAAATTGAGTTAATCACCAGTGGTCAATAACCTAATTACTCATGCCTGTGTAATGAAACTTCCATAAAGTCCTTCCTAAAGGAGTTTGGAGAGCTTCCATGTTGGTGAACACATGGAGTGCTGGGAGGGTGTTGCACCCAGAAAGCACGGAAGCTCTGTGCACACACCACATCCCCAGTCCCAATACCTTGCTCGAAGCACCTTTTCTGTTTGACGGTTCCTTGGTTGTAGCTTTCATGATCAATAGGTAATAGTAAGTAAAGTGCTTTCCTGAGTTCTGTGAGCTATTCTAGCAAATTATCAAATCTGAGGCGGGGCATGGGTACTTCTAATTTATAGCCGGTCAGTCAGGAGCACACGGCTTTGCAGTTGGCATCTGAAGTGGCAGCGGGGGCAGTTTTTTGGAATTGAGCCCTTAATTTGTGGGGACTGAGAAAATTAACTCTAGACAGTCAGTGTCACTTGCTTGGTGTAGAAAACCTACGCATTTATTGTCAGAAGTGGCAAGATGAGTGAACTTCAACAGGAGTGTTTTCCCTTTTAGAAGCAAACAAAAAGTAATCCATTGTTACAACAGAATCGAACGATGTCATTGTAATCAGAAAACACAGTGGGTTTCCTACTCACCAAAGCTCCGTGATCACGGAACCCTCATTGCCGTTCCCTCATGCTGGAGAGCTGCTCTGTGCTGGTATAGACAGACGTTAGGAAACATTGTTCTGGAATCAGACACGTTTTAGTCTGCTACCTGCCACGTACCAGCTGCATGGCAGGGGCAAGCTTCTTAACCTCGTAAGGCCCCACTTCCCGTCTGTGCAACGTGGCCATTATTATGCTTCGTACAGTTATGAGGAGTAAACGAGCTGAAGTGTAAATCCTATGGCCCTCCAATGCAGAAGGGAGAACACCTGACATCGCTCATTTCTGGAACCTTCTTTCTACTTATCATTGGGCCAAAGAGACAAGGGTCTCACTGGCTACTTTTTGCTCCAGGAAGCCAGGTGAAGTTTTCCCCGGGCTGTGTTTAAGTTAACAGATATATGAGAACTATGTTTGCCCCCACCACCTCCATATACACACCTCTGCCTTCTTGTGTATCCTACGGATCTTACATGCTCTTCTATTGTCGTTTCTATCTCTACCTTTTGACACTGCTCTCATCCTTGCCTGAGAAACTAGGTTAAGAGGACCAGAAAAATGGCATGTGGTATTGCTACTACTTTGTGTTTGCTGGGGTATGGCTTTGGTACCTGACATCAAAAGCCAGGATTCAGCCTCCTGGCTCAACCTGGCTTTGAACTCATTTGCACCCCACTCCCATGGAAGTGAGGGCAAGAACAAGATTTTAATGACTTTTTAGGGATGTTAGACAGTAACCAACAACATATTTTAGGTTGGGGGGGTCCCCTCTTCCACACTGAATGCTGATCGGAGTTGCATTCCATGAGGACTTAATAATAGCACCGCACTTGGCCCAGCTGTTTCAGAATGATGTCTCTAAGCAGGGGCAGTTACCTAGTTTGATGCTCAGGTGCCAGCTAACACCCTAAGTCCATTCCCATTTTCCACTGCAGTTCTATGAAATTCGTCCTCCAGCCATCCCAGTTTCAGAGTTACTGTGTATGCATTGTTGTTTGAAATGAACAAATATTGACTATAGCCTTAATGTCTGTTCTTCTGTACCTTATTTTCCCTTTAAAGAAACTTACAAAATGGCACTGTGATGCCTCTATCTGGATAAAAACAAAAATGAAAATTTCCCTCTTATTGATAAGATAAATGTGTAAGTCATTGCTATTTGTAATTAGGATAATTATGTGATGACTCCATACTTAAGGCATTCATAGATCATTACCCTGGAACTACATCTTTCTCATCACAGAGGAACTGCTCCGTTCTCTGAGGGGTGTGGAGCAGGGTGGCCTGTGTGCTGTGAGTTAGGTATTTTGAGTCTGACAGGACCAGAGGAGAAGGAGGACTGTGTGACACGCTATCCATGTTAGCTCCTGGGTTGAAGTTCTTTGTGTAAGTCTACACTCTCTGCCTTAAATTCCCCTTACTGTGTGTGTGTGTGTGTGTGTGTGTGTGTGTGTGTGTGTTGGGTGTGGGGAGGATGACCTAAAAATGTTGCTTGAAAAGATTGCCAGGATCTTAGCTTTGTGTTGGAGAAACCATCTGCTAATTTCATTGCCTGAAACCAGACTCAAAGAAGGCGTTCTGAAATGAAGGTTCAAAGGAAGAACAAACATTTCCAGGCTCAAGTCCAGCAAAGCATTAGCTTTTTGCCGGTTACTGTGGAGATGAGGTGGGAGAGGGAACGCCTGTGGCTCAGGGCCAGGTGATGGCTGTCACCTCCCACCTCTGTGTCCCAGCAGTCTGTGTGATGTTTGATGTGCAACTGAACCCGACTCTGCCTTAAGTCTGAAGCACAGGAAGTCAAGGAAAGCAGTTCCTGTGTTGCAAATGATACCGAGTATTTTTTAAACTTAATAAATGTATGGTATGATTATTATTTTTTTAGAACCGCAGGTAAGAAGCCTATGCGGCATCTTTGTTCTGCAGCCAGTGAGGTAATTTCCGCCTCGGCAGGTTTTCTCCCCTCTTCCTGCACCCCAGGGACCTGTGGGGGCTATCTCCTCTGCTGCGGAGTTCGGGCTGTCTGCGGAGTACTAGTTAATTGCTGAGTAGCTAATCAGAATCGTAAAGGTCAGCGATAACAGGCAACAATTTACTCATGTTCACAAACAGCAGGATGTGACAAAAGCAATTTATCTTGATAAATGCACTTCAGAAATCTATTGAGCTATTTTATCTCCCTTGTGCTTTGTCTGCCCATCTTCATCTGCCCCTTTTGGTTTCTGGTTCTTTCTCCTCTTTGGGTCTTGTTACTTGGTATTCCATGTTGTTATATGGTCCCTTATTGAAGGGTTCTGCACCCAATTCCAATGAATGGGGGTTTCCCCCACACCGCCAGCAACTGTTGGACACCACCTGAGGGTCCGACTATGCAATTCAATTCTCACGCTGTCTACCTAGAGATGGCATCAAATTCCACGGGTTAAAGGCTCAGTCCCACAAGACCACCCTTCAATTCAGATGCTAATTTCAAGCCCAGCTTGTCATCCGTGCTTCTGATCAACCGGCTATGCAGATCGAAGGTTCCAAGGATCTGCTCCTCAAATCCCATTAATTTACTAGAGGGGCTCACAGCACCCAGGGAAACATTTTCCTCACTAGATTACCATTTTATTACGAAGAATGTAACCTAGGCACAGCCAGAGGGAAGAAGAGCGTAGGGTAAGGCAGGGGTCAGGGCTCAGAGCTTCTGCCCTCGCTGAGTACCCCCTCCCCAATCTCCGCGGCTCACCAGCCTGGTTTGGGCTTCTATGGAGGCCTCATTACACAGGCGTGACTGATTGAATCCTTGCCCATGGGTCATTGATTCAACCTCTAGCTCCTCTGTCCTCCTCAGAAATCGGGGGGTGGGATTGGAAGTTCCCATCCTCCGTTTGTGGTTGGTCCCTCTGGCAACCAGCTCATCTTTAGGTTGGAAAGCCTCTGGGCTTCCCAAAAGTGAACATCACTGACATAACAAAGACACTTTTAATGGTCTCATCACTTAGGAAATTCCAAGGTTTTAGGATTTGTGTGAATGGGGATGAAAACCGAATATATATTTCTTATTGTGCATCACAATATCATACTTTTGTTACCCTGTCAGTAACACTCAGCAGAGAGGCCCGTAAGTACCGTGCCTTTTCATCCCCGTTCCTTTCTTTCTCTCATCTTTGCTTTTCTGTCTTCATCCTCTTCTTTTGTCCCTTCACCCGATGTTGGTCTTTTCCCACCAATAGAACTGAGCTACTGTGGTACTAGGAACCAGTTTCATGGCTTGCATTTCACCTGCTTCCACACAACCCCTGTTCTCCACATCAAGGACCTGACTAATGATTTCTGTAAATCCCTGATTTGGAGAGGGCAGAGGTGGTGCCTCACGTGCAGCACGATGTGCTCCTTGAGCCTGGTGTCCCTTGAGCTTTACTGCTTACTTGTGAAATCACGTGGGGCAGAATGCCACCATCACTGCTGCCCATGCCATCAGTGTCCACACTGACCCCTGTGCCAGGGTCAGGCTCCTCGTGCTCCGGAGGCTGCACACCTTCACTGTGCCCAAGTGATGATGCTTCATCCCTGTGGTTGCTGCCATGCTGTGTCCTACTCAGAAGTAGGGAGATTCTGAATATAAAACTGAAAGCAACAAAGAAAAAAAAACAAAATGAACAAACAAACAACCCATGGACACAGTCAATAGTTTAATGTTTATTTGGGGACGAGTGGGTCAGGGAGGGGAGAAAGGGGAGTGGGTGGGAGAGGAGGGGGGGAAGCTAAATATAAGGTGATGGAAAGAGAAGTCACATTAGGTGATGAACTTATTATACATCAAGTTGACAATGCACTGTAGAATTGTATGCCTGAGACCTATGTAATCCTTGCTAACAGATGTCACCCCAATAAGTCTAACAATAAAAATGAATTAAAAAAAAAAAGAAGTAGGGAGAATGCCCCATGCCCCACCTTGGCCACGAATTTCACTGCAGGACAGGCAACTTTCTGAGTGGCTTGCAGTAGACAGTTTCAGAAGGAATCAGAGGGAACAATCAAAAGGGGTTTGGGGGAGAGTTTTAAAGGAGATTATTAGTTATTAATGGTGCATAAATATGTTGGCAGCCTTATTAATAATAATTACATAAAAACAATAATGACACTAACTTCTATATGTTGAATATGCAAATGAGATCATTAAGGAATATTCAAGGCTCTTTTTGGGACTTAGAATCAAATCCCAAATTTTTTGAATGTCCTATGAGGCTCCTTGACCCCTCCCTACCTATCCAGCCTGTTCTTCCGACTCTCCTCCTACCCTCTGACCCCAAACTCCTCCTTCCTTACGTTTTGCAAAATGGGCCAAACCATTTTCCTCCTCAGGGACTTTGCACGTGTTTGTCTCTGCCTGAATCACACTTGCCTCTCTTTCCCCTTTCTTCACATTGTTAACTCATTTCTCAGCCTGCGGTGTCATTTCCATAGAGCATTGCTATGCACTGTCATAACACCATCTATATTTTCGTTGTAGAACCATGGCAAATAGAAGAAGACAGAGGAAGAGGCTTTCATGGACCTATGATGGCAGTGATCAATTCAACTGTGAGTATGTAAAGTCTGGTGGGAGGTGGGATGCGTATGTTTATATAATTTATGTGATTGTTTAATATCTATCTCCCCTACAACATGACTGCAGTGATCATGCTTGTTTTCTTATCCTGATGCTTCCCCAGGCCTAGAACGTAATAAACCGAGTACCCGCTATGTTGCCAGGTACATCATGTTGCGTGGGGTACTTCAATCTTCACTGAAATTCTATAGGCAGGGAGGAACAAACTGCGGTCAATGGGCCAGATCCAGCCCATGAGTTGTTTTTGTCAATAAGATATTATTAGAACACAGTCATGCCAATTTGTTTACGCGTTATCTATGGCAACCTAGGTGCTACGAAGGCAGAATGGAATAGTTGCAAGAGAGACTCTTGTGCCTGCAAAAACCAAAAATATTTAGTATCTGGCCCTTTACAGAAAAAGTCTGCTGATCTCTGTCATAAGGGAATACAGAATCTCTACCCTGCACAGGAGGAAACCGGAAATAAGTGTCAGTGACTTCCTCATATCGCAATTTCAAGTGGCAGACCTCAGATTCAAAGTCATCACACCTCCTTTATCATCTTTCCCCACAGACAGATCGCCTAGTTGACAGATATTTAAGGGAGTGGAGCAAATTTTCATAGGGGTGGTGGCATTTGGTCTAGGTCTTAAAGGAAAAATTGAAATTTTGCAGTGGGCAAGAGAGGACAAGACATTCCAGGCTGAGATGGAGAAGTGTGTGAGAGCTTGCTGTGTTTAGGAGATACCTAGTCAGATTGACCAAAACGTGGTGTTGGTGGTCGTGGGGCAGGGGAGGGTGTGTGTGGGGGTTTAGAAAATTGTCAGCAAAGGAAGCTGCTAGAATGAGAGGAGCCTGTGCCAGACCAGGAAATCTGAACTCGAGCTTCCAAGTCTGTGGTCTCTGTTTTGCTTGTATATCTTCTCTCTTGGTAAAATACTTCGAGCATTTGTTTTAAATATATTTATTTTCCATAAATTATCTATATGTAACACTGTATTAGTACTATATTGTATACATTATTGTATATGTGCTGCCAAAGAGAGTGCTATATTATATACATTATAAAATGTACAAATATAGAAATAAAAACATAAACTGAAGGTAAAATGAATATTTAAAATAATTTTTATTTTAGTTATTAATGGTTCACAGTACCTTTTGGCTGCCTTATAATAATGATAATGTTTAATGAGAGTGATATTAATTTATATGCTTAATACTATTTGAAAATCTTGGCTTCACATTGATACAGGTGTTTAAAGGTATCATTTCAGATTAGTTTTCTTAAATATGTGGTTTTAATGGCATTACAGCTGAAAATAACTCACAAAAATGCATGAATTCAAGTGAAAGTAGTACAATGTTGGTTTCACTTATGAATTATGATTTTTCAGAACTATCCACCAATTATGCAAAAGTTTTTATTTTAATTCATCTGGTATATTTACACCTGCCCTGCTGTCAATTGCTATCAATATTCAAATGAATTTGAAAGTGCCTTGTTTTTATATTTTACACAATGTGTTTACAATGGGTTCCAGCCACTGTAACTAGTTAGGAAATTGTAAGTTTAAGTATCCATATTTTAAAGGTGATGCATATTATTTTCAGCAACAAAAATCATATAACAAGGAAAATATGTTTCTCAACATTTGCATTCCTAACATTCTCTCCAAAACACAGGTTTTTCTTGAAAAGGAGTTATTTCCTCTCTGTCTCTAACACTGTCATATTTACCAAGAAGGAACAGAGTTTGTGCTTATGTTTTGAAAGTAAATGCACATCAGTGAGAGGTCTGATGATCTCATTTTTTACTTTTACTTCTATTTTTACTTCCCCTTGTGGTTGATGGAGAGTTTAAATTGGGAATGGGAGAAATGTTTGTCTTGCAGTTTTCTTCTTATCTCTAGGCATCATTTGTATTTTCTTTAATCTACACATTTTCTGAAAGATCTCTCTAAGCCATTTGCCCATTTTGTGATGGTTGGTCTAGTGAACAGTATTCCATATAACCGGCAAATCCATTTCACCTGGACTGTAAACTGAGCTCTGTTGTGGACTGTGCTCAGGTAAATGACTGAGGGCTCCACTGTCAAATTCTTAAAGTCAGTGCATACTGTATATTTTAGAAATCCTTAATTACTTTCCTGTCGTTTAGACACCTAACATTAGAAATTGTGACATTTTCCTGCTGCATCCCAATGGCTCATCTTGTTTATCTCCTGCATGCAACATACCTTATGTCAGAGCCCTCTGCTCTGAGTGCTGGGCAGCAAACCGTAAGTTACTAAATGGGAGGTGGGTGGCATGATCAGGTTCAACTTGTCCTTGGGATTACCTTTTGTGACTTTGTGTCTATACACTTAAAGTACGAGTATTTCCTTAAGGCTTTTATTGTGTGGATATTCAAATAAATAAGTCAGCTCCTTTTAAACAGTATTATCCGAAGAGCTTCACAATAAGCAGCCACTCTGAGCCTTGTGAAGGCTTGTCCAGCCTCATTAGTATCTTGATAACCTCTGCAATTCTTTGATAACTCCAGGGCTTTGCTCTTTAGGTTGGAGAATAATGTGCTTTGGGTACAAGGAGGTGACTGAGGTGACATAAGCATTTCTGTGTGGAAAGAACAGTTGTGTTCTGCAAGAGTCAGGGCAATGCTTTTTTTGTGACCCTATTAAAATGGAAGATTTAAGAGAAGGAATTATTAGCTCTGACTGCATATTTTAAAAAGTGGAAGAAGAATTTAAAAAATGAGAAATGACGTTAGGTTAAAAGTTGCTTAAGGAGTTATGCCTTTTTTAAGCCTTAATGATTTTTTTAAAAATATAAGCATATAAAGATAAAGAGCCAACCACTGACCTTGAAACAAGAAGAGAAAAAGATAGAGTTGGTCTTTGAGAAATAGAAGTTGTCAAAACAATACCCACCTAGGTGAAATTTAATAGCCATTTTGGATAAAAGTGCTGTGCTAGTTTATTTTGCAGCCCGTGTACTCAGTACATGAAAAATTTCATTCCTTGTTAAGTCTATAGGTTTACTGTTGACAGAAGAATTTTCATTTTCCTTTTGGAAATAATTATGGAAAAGTTTATTGTTTCATTTCATAATTTATCCGATAACTTAATTGTGTGAGTTTAGAAGACAAAACAAATTTAAAAATTTAAATGTTATTATGTATAGCTGCAAATGGCTTACAGAATGGCAGCCACATAGAACCATGATTTCGAAATTTCTGAGTAGTTGTAAAAAAAATCATGTTTTGTATATATGTATATACAAAATGTTAGATTGGAATCTTGACCAAGGTACCAAGACATGATCGGTATCAGATGCCAGAATGGGTTGTGAGACAGAGCATCTGTTTGGAATTTCAAAGTAGGTGCTTAAAGCCTGGTTTTATGATTTTTTTTCTTATTCTAACTTTTATTAGCATTTATAGGATTCTGAATTTACTCTCGGGCTGTAAGTTTTTGTTCTTCAGTTTCTGGCACATCTTTTCCTTCTGTTTAACCCCCTCTTCTGAGTTGGGAATAATCAGCTCTTTCTCAGTGAGGATCATTTCAGTGGGGCGGGGAGCGCTCATGTAGGGGTTAATCTGCCCATGAGCACTGTAAGTTTTGTGCCACATCTGGGGAGTTTTGTTCACTTGGATGTGCTCAATGACCAGAGAGTCTGCATCTAAACCCCTAAGTTCAGCATTCCTCTCTGCATTTTTAAGCATGTGCAGCAATAATTTAGCACTCTTTTCAGGCCACTGACCCTGTGTCCAGCCCCACTGTTTGGCCTGGGCACACCCACCGTCTCCGCCACTATGTTGATGGAATGGCACACATTGCTTCTGTAAAGTGACATCCGTTAGATACTTGGTGGCTTTCGGATATGCACACTCTTGATGGCTTGGGCAGTTTTACAAGTGTTCTTAAAGTGAACACAAAGATTTAAAACTCTTCCTTATCATGATTTTGTGGAATTTTCTGTGTAAAGTGAATAGCAAACCATTTTCAGAGGTCACCTCAAACCAAATACAGTAAGAGGAAAAGCTTATGACTTTTTAATCCTTTACTCACTTTGAGTATAGAAAAGCCTTTGGATGGGGAATTTTTGTAAAGGGTTTCTTTGGAGAAAGGTGCTGGATAACTTGTGAGATTTGCCTCCTCTACCATTAAAGGGGAGAGCTAGAGTGTGCTTGCCTCTTGCTTCTGGCCTTCAACAAGACTACTTGGAGGTCTTGAAATGTGCTCCTGGGGTTAGCCAGGCATATAGGTGTCTGCCTTCTGCATGGGAAATCTAGAATATGAGGGATGGGCTGTTTGGCACTGGAGGAATGAATTATTTCTGATACATTGGGATTAATCTATTTCCCCTGAATTTCTTCAGATAAAGAATTTGTGGGTGTTTCCCATGATAGATGTGAATCATGCACAAGGGAAAGTTGATGTGATGGGTGTCTTAGATCCCATTCCATAGTGCTGATTAGAGGGGTGATGGCACCCCAGCAGACAGAGAGAGCTTTAGGTCACTGATGGAGTCCCAGCAGCTGCAGGAGAAATTGGATGACCAGTCCTGGAGATGTGTAGCCTATGTCTAAGAAGTAGCAACAGAGGATTGAGATGCTTGAGAATCCCCAAGGAGCTTTCAAATGTGCCTCAAAAATAAGAGCTTTAAATACTCAAGCCCAGTAAGGATGACGCTGTCTTGCAATGCCACTAATCAAATAAAACCTTTATTCCTTCCTTCCCTCTCTTATCTTCCCCCCATAGGCATGGCAGACAGTAAGATGGAGATGAGATTTTGGAAGTATAAGAAAGGGACAGAGGGGAAAGAGGACAATATGACCTAATTACCAAATTGAACCTGTGATTTTTTTTTTTTTATCTAAAGTGAACTGAAAGGGTATGGTATTGCCCAAGGTTGCATCTTGGGGCAGTAGAAGAAATTTTCTCCACTAAATATATAATGTACAATGGGTGGCAAAAGTGAAGGTATTTGCTGATTATATCTTATGAGTCCTGCTTATTTAACATCGTGGTCACAGAGCCATACTTTATTTAGTTCAGGGCCTGTGGAACAAAAAGGCAGCAGAACTTAGGGAGGGCACTGACTGTCCTTGGTGATCTGGGGACCTAGAAGGAAGGCTGATGTGCAGTATTTCAGCCCCTTTCCCTTTCCTTCTGGCTGCAGTGGCACGGCTGGGGCAGAAGGAAACACTGTTGTGGAGCCAGCAGTGAATGCTGTTTTGTTCTGGAAGGAGGGCTGTTTAGCAGCATCAGTGGGTTTCCTCATCAATGAACTATTAAAGGGCTGGTGTGTGTTGGTGTCTGAGGTTTGGAAAGCAATGCAATATATATATCCTCCTGTCTAATAGAAAAATGATAGTACTCTCACAGTATTATTATGTGACTTTTTTCTTAAAAACTTTTTGCAAAAGGAGATGAGGAAACAAGTTATCAAGCACTGAAAGATTCAGGCATAGGTTGTTTTTTGAGTCAGGAAAAGTCACAGCATCTTACCAGTTCAGGATGGGAAAGCTAGTGAAACTTCATATAATGCAGAGGTTAAGATTTCAGGTTTTGGAGTCAGGCTGTCAAGAGTTTGAACCCTGGGACCTCCGATATTGTTTCCTCATCTGTAAAAGGGGTAAACTATTGGTTTCATGGGATTATTATAGAAACTAAAGAAGGGCATCCCCATTGGAATGCCTGCTATAGTTTCTGATACTTGCTAATCGAGCAATTGTCAGCTAAGAGTATTATTGCTTTCTTGCTCTATACTGTTGATTTTCACTGTTCGAGGTAGTTGTATTCTATAAAGTTACCAGGAACACTGGATGAGCAAACACTGAATCATTGCTTCTAGGTGGAACAAAGGGTTAGGTTCTCGTAAGCCTCTGGTCACAGTACTTTTATCAACTGATCAATACATAATTTGTTTTATATGTGTTTCTATAGAGACATCTATTTAATATACATTGTTGATTCGTTAACACTGATCTCACATATGACAGCACTGAAACTCATGTCTGAATGAAGATTACCTAACACACCTATCTTCTCTGTAGGGCACATCTCTGTAGGAACACCAGACAGCTCTTCATCGCTATATGTACACACTTGGAAGCTATTTTAAGCAGTGAAATCACCAAAAAAAAAAAAACAAAAACCCAAAACCAAACCAAAATCACAAATATAACAATAAATAGACTACAAAAAGAACTGTTGTTTACAGTACCTGTGAGAGCGGAAACAGGAAGACAGGGTTATGAGCCTGTTTGACCTCAGCTAGGAACAGGCATGTTGGGCACCTCTGCTCTGCTCTGCTGCTACCTGTGAACGACCACAAAAGCACCAGGGTATCGATTTGGGTTACAAATAAATTTTAGTGTGTAGAGAAATTTGCAAATGCAGAATCTGGGTGACTAGCAACTGGTGATCCAAGGTCTATTTGAGTATCTCCAATAGAGGGAGAAGGACACACAGACACAGTTCCTTCTTCTGTCCTTGGCCAGATCTCAATTTCTGAAACTTGCTAAATCCTACCCCACGGGGCCTCAAAGAGGAACTTTAATACTTCTTTCAAATAAGTGACAGTCGTTCATATGCTGGAAGACAGCTCCTGGGTCTCCTTGGACCCGTCAGTAGGGAAAGCATGGCTATGGCTGTGCTCCATGATAGCACTTTAATTTCCTCAGAACGGGCTTCAGTGATGTAACCTCCTTTTTAGTGTGTGAGGCCCATGACTAATGTTGAATATCTGAGTGCCTGGTGAGGCCTGATTAAGACACTGAAGAAAAGTGGCAATTACCTCCTTTATCCTAAATGCTATATTTTTCTAAATAGTTTTTAGAGTTTATGTGACAGAGATTGTGAGTACTTACACAATAAATGTGCATTTATTACCATTTCCTTGGTCTGTGAACCTAAGAGGGGTCATATGCCTAATGCCTGCCAGTGGGACATGGATGAAAATGATGTAAGCCTCCTACAGGTCTGATCCGTAAGAGCATCTCAAGGAACCCTCCATGACAGCCCTGTGAGTCACGCTCCAGGGGACACGACTACAAGGCGGAAGCAGCACTGGGCTCTAAGTCACCACCTGGCGGAGAGCTGTGCACAAGAGCCATTCAGCCCGTCACCAGACTTGGCATGATTGCCAAATACAATTCTGGTATTTTAAACACCATGATTTTTAGCAACATACGGTGTTAATTACTGTGACAAGTATAATCTGTAATACAGCGTTTTGTTGGTGGCTGTTTGTGCTGTGGACTCATATAGAGTGTGCTATAAGCTAAAATCCATTGTTCTTTGTTACACAGGCTGCTACTTAGATACACACCCCTATCATGAACTTGCTGCTTTCTTTTTTTTTACATAAGTCCAGTATATTACATTTTTCCCCTATTAGGTTTTATTTTTCAGAACTAGTGATTCTTTTACAACTTCTGAAGAACTTCAATTTGTGATTCTATCAAGCAAGCATCCTTTCAAACTTGGTGTCTTCCACAAATGTGCAAGATGTTAAACTGTCCACTAATCAATGCTTGATTATTCAATACCCTGGGGTGGTATTCAGATAAAGAAGATACACATCAGGGGGTCCCTGGTGGAGTAGTGGCTAAGGCTTCGGTGCTGTCAGCGCTGCGGCCTGGGTTCGATTCCCAGCCAGGGAGCCACCCACATAGGAAAAAAAAAAAAAAAAAGAAAGAAAAAGATACAAATCTCGTCTCTCATCCATTTGCATATTATTTCCCCATGTAAATCAGTGTTCAGTTCTGTTGTTGTTCTTTTTCCCCCTTTTTATGCTTTCTGTCCTTCAATATAACTAGTTATTATTTTATCTGGATTTTTTTCTCCTTCTTTATTTTTAGTCTTAATATCTCCATCTCTGGAAAACCATGTTTTTCCCTCTCCTAGAGAAAATACCTGTCAGTAGCCAAGGTTATGTCGTTCTGGAATCTGACGCCAGAACCCGGGAATAAAACCCCTCCCATTTGCCACCATCCGCCAAGCAGTTGTCCTCCCATCATTCCTGTCCCTCCTTCCAAACCCTGAATATCACTTGTAAAATGGTTAAAAACAAATTATGTTCTCAAGTGTTTTGTTTTGTTTTGTTTCGTTTTGGTTTTTGGTGCAATGGAAAAAACACTGACCTCAAAATTAAAAGGCTTTGCTTTGAGTCCTGGTTTTCCCAAGTATAAGCTTAAAGGTTTTGGGGGGAAAGTGCCTTAACTTCTATGAACCTCTGTTTTTAAAGAAACCTGTAAACAGAGACAATAGCTGCTCTTCTGGACACTCCTAAGACCGTGTGAGGATTGAATGAGTGAATGGTGCCGAAGTGTTTAGTGTTAGACGAGGGTTAGTATGGTGCTGTCTGCCCCGAGGACACCTCCTGCGTCTCTTCTGTCATGGTCCCTCATTCCCTCATGGGTCGTCAGGAGTGTAGGCTGGTCGTAGGTCTGACATGTCTGCGCAGGTTCTCAGATTTTACCCTCTATGGCTGTACCAAGAATAGAAGTAAAGTCCCCACGACTATATTGGATCTATGCCCACTGCTTTTCTTTCTTTTTCTTTTTTTTATTGTTTCGATGTACAAAACAACATAGTGATTAGACATTTATATACCTCACAAAGCGATAACCCCGGTAAGTCTGCTACCCATCTGATACTGCACATAGTTATTACAGTATTATTGACTGTATTCTGTCTGCTGTGCTTTATATCCTTGCGACTATTTTTTAAAATTATAGTTGCCATTCAATATTATTTTATATTAGTTTCAGGTATACAGAGTAGTGGTTAGACATTTATACAATTTATGAAATGATTCTCCCCGATCAGTCTAGTACCCATCTGACACTATACATAGTTTTTAACAATATTATTGACTATATTTCCTGTCCTGTACTTTAGATCCCTGTGGCTTTTTTATGCCAACTGATTTTCATCCCTCAAGGGTGGATGAGGGCACTGGCTCTGAAACTGCAAATACCAGTTATTCTCAAAACTATTTGACCTTAGAACTGTTTCTTTTGTGGGATTTATATTAATGTCGTGCTGAACTAGCTTTCAATGGAAGCCTCTTCTGGAAATGTTGGCCTAGGGATAGTCCACAGCTAAATATTTCTCACTGGATAGTGATATGGAAGTTTATTTTTATTTTGATCTTTCCCCCAACCTGGCCCTGTCCCAGCAGGGTTTTAGAGAGAACTCACAAACTGCTAGTCTGTGTGTCTGTCTGTTGGACCCCCTCACACACACTGAGAGAAGTACTTCCTTCCTTTCCTTCCTTATGCTCTGCCAGCTCTCCAGGATATTCCTATACATCTTCCCAAATCACCGGATTTCCTCGCTTGAGGTCATCCTATAAGCAGGGTGGCATCAAAGAGCTGTTGGAAGCGGGTGTTGCATGACTTCTGTAGTGCCACTGAGAAAGAGTTCTGAAGTCTGGAGGAGGGACACAGGGAGGACACTGGGGAGCCTCCTTGTGCCACTGTTACATTCTGTGCTTCTTCACGGACAAGAGGACGTACTATGTGGCATAGACATAGTACCTGGATTTCACACAGCCCATCAGCTCAAGGCAACATGGGGTTCAGGCCAACTCTCTCCTCTTTCTGCAGTCCTCATGTTTTCTATTATTGTCTGCTCCTCAGGCCTCCACTATGAACCCTGATAAACTTCACTGAAATGATACCACTGAGGTTTCGAACTTTAGGTTTTCACTTCTGACAACAGCTGCCTCGTCTGCTATTTGCTTTCTTCCCTGAATATGCTCACCAGGAATCCAGCCCCGGGGCTCCAGCTGCCACTTCCCAGATGCTTACTAGGCACCAGGTAGTTTCTATGAAGCACATAATCCTACAACATCACTGTAATCTAGGCACACCTTCTGCCCAATTTAGAGAGGTAAATAATTTCCATGAAGACATAGTTTGTCAGTGGTAAAGCTGGTAAAGCTGGACTCTGACCAGACTAGGTCTGTCTTTCCCTAAGTCCCATGCTGTTATCTGCCCCCTTTCATATACGAGCCCGTTGGGCACGTCCACAGCAGACACCCTAGTGAGCTACAGCAGTCCTGTCCCCCCATCTTTCATTTCCTCACTTGCATTACTTCCTGCTACATTGAGCAAATTCTGACGCACACGATTCGCTCAGGGACTTTGTCTTCTCCTGTGGTAAATTTGCGGGCACTTGCAAGGGAGACACTATGTCACACAGGTCCAGCTCACGTCAGAATATGAGTCCAGCCTTAATCGGGCCTCATCACGCTTGTCAGCCTTTTTCATCTCTCACTGACCCAAAGCAAACTTTACAGGATTTATTTTCTTCTTCTCTCCCTTAAGCTCCCCAAACTTCCACTACATCCTGTAGGTTCTGCACAGAAGACCGAAGACTACAGAGAGTGATGCGGTGAAGGAAGAGCAAGGTGTCCAATGGTGAGGCCATCTCTAAAATTTTTATGTCCTCTGCCAGCTTTTAGCGTATTGGCCCCCCCTTTCCCATTTCCACCTTTCAAACTCAAAGGCAGCAGGTTCTTAGCCCTGGTTGTAGCCTCCCTTGTACTCCGGGAAATCATTTCTTCCCGTTTCTGTCTTCCTTTTGCCTAAATCATTCTTGTTTCTGACATCCTAACACTTAATCACTTGATGCCTGTTTTATGTTTGTATTACCCCAGTGCATTGAGTTTCTCAAGGATTACTAATGATTTTTATTTTCTTTCCAGATCTAATGAACTTCCTCCGTTCTTATCCATCCTGACACTTTAGACATTTGATGATGCTGACTACCATTTAAAGAATTCTCTTATAGCAATATGCTTTCCTGCTTTCTTCCTGTGCTCTTTTTCTGTATCCTTTGCTAGCTCCTATGCCATCCCTAATCCCAATCCTATTGTGGTTTTCCAAAGCCAAAGCCATGTTCTCTGCTCTTTGTTATCCGCACGTACCTCTCTTGACTTCACTTTGCTGGTATGAAAGCCTAGTGCCACTGTCCTTGCTGAGGTCCCAATCTTATCAACTCTTTGTCTTTCCTCTGTGATCCCTGGGTCTCCTTTCTCCAATCAATCCAGCTACCAACTTCCCACAGCTGTCACACTCGCCCTCATTGCTTCCACCACTGTTTTTGACGTTTCTTATGAACGATACTCTCTCATGACCTTTCCAATATTGCTCTCGATTAACTCTAAATATTTTCTGTCAGCAAGTGGGCCCTTACTCGTCACCTTTCCTTGTACTCTACTTTTAATATGCTTTTTACCCTTCTCTTCTTCTGTTGAAATCACATTTAGCTCTCAAGGACCACGCAAATCCTACTTCCTCTATCGAGGTGGTCTTTTACTTTATCCAACACCAATTTCTCTCTCTCTTGAATTGTTGTTGTAATTACAGTCAGAACCACTTAAATCAGCATGTACGCTCTCTAAATTTTTCGTTACTCTTTATTTTGCCTCTCTAACTTGTGGGCCAAGGTGACATCTTATACTCCTTTAACATTTATACTTTATAAGCATTATTTATGGATTGGCAGCTTGTTTCTCCGTGTTTATTGTAAGTTGACCCAAGTTGATAACTACTTGACTGTATTGTTAAAGTTATTCGTTTGATTCAATTAAGAATGGATTTATTTTCTTCCCACCTGAAGAGGTAAAATACACGAGGGCTGTCCGGAAAGTGTCCAGCCATGTGATATGAAAAATAGAGGCCTTTACGGCTGAAGTTTTTCCAGACAGCCCTCGTATGCATACTGTATTCATAATATTTGCATGAATTCCACCCATGTTACTACACATACTTGGTTTACAATAAAAGTTCTGGAATTCAGTTCTAAATGATAGGGTAGTGTTTAAAGAAGTTCAATAATGAAGGCATTTAAAATAAAAATGTAAATGAATGCATGATTATGCCTCAGACTGAGCCACACACCCTTTCCAAAATGAATTTCAAAAATAAAGATTAAAATAATTTCTCTGGCTCTTACTGTTAAATTACAGTGAAATGGAAGCATTTAGATGGGGGTTACAGGCATTGCCTCATTAATTATAGTGGTTACATTTACTTTTGTTCCAATGCATTGTAATTAATGAAGATCTACAGCTCTGTGCTTTGTCTTGGAAAACATGCACTTTTTTCATAGGCATCAATATAGCGACGATATTCTTCATTTATTTCTCAAGAATGACTCTTTTTAACACAGGGGTTCCCTTTGTTCAGGCAGCATCATGAAAATCACAGCGAGATGTAAGCTTGGATGGATTACAGGGCAATTGAGTCTATTCACATTTGCCTAACCTTGTCTCGACACCCCACAAATGTGGGCTATAATGACATAGGGGACATTGTTTAGACCAACTCAGTAATGATAGTATAATTATACCTTTCAAAAATTTTTCAAGCCCTAAGAATGACTTTAGGATACTAGTGAGGAAAAGTGAGCCATGGCATAAATTTAAATGTGTATTCATGACCTGATTCTTGGTTCAGCCTGTGTGATTATACCCACATGTGTTTGGCATTCTGAAACAGGAGAGAACAAACTTTTTAGGGAGGGAAGTGAAGGATAGGTGACTAGATGATACCTTAATGATATCAATCTTTAATAAGCACTATGTATGAAGAGCCAGCCATAAAAGGGTGGGGTTGATTTCTACTTCCTGTTAGAAGTATCACATTAATGTAGAATTAATAACAGAAAGTAATTTCCCTATTTTCCTCTCTCTTGTCCCATTTGCTGAGATCCTTCTGCAAAGGACACTAATTCTAAAAGAAAAGGCGACGTATTGGACTTGGCACGTGGCCCAGCAGAAACCTGGCTCTTGCCTCCCCACAGCCTTTGTGAACATTGGAGAGAGCTTTGTGCTGCTGTTATTTTGAAATAACTGGTGTGCACACAAGAGTGAACACGCACATGGTGCCACTTGGTCCTTCCTCCTTGCTCTGCAGGGACCAACAGGGCACCCTGTAGAGATGTGGATGGCAGAACAATCCTTCTCTAAGGCCTCCCAAATTCCCTGTTGGAGCTGGGCGTGCCGCCTGGTGGGTGTGGAGCCCCCACACGACACTCTCTCTCTCTCCAAAGTGACCCCCGGTTGCTGTTTGAAACCTCTGAGAAGTCTCACGATGCAAATGATGGGCCAGAGGGTGGCAGGCAGATGGGTATTAGTGCCAAGGAGCCAGCAGCCCTTGGTGCCTTCCAGGGAGAGATGATTGCACCCTCTCGCCAAAAGCCACAGAGGGTTATGGGCTGTGAATTGACAAGAACCCCGTTTCCTCTCTGGGTTTTTTGAAAAAGTGGGGCTGATTTTGATATTTTGAAAAGGCGTTTTGTTGTAAGAGCCACTTACAGTTTTTCAAAAAACACTTTTCTATTTATAGAGGAAAATAGTCCCTACATACTATGAAGCAGAAAATCTCTCAAGTCTGGAAAGAGCTAATTGACTTTAGACTGTCTTATCAAAATATGAACTGATATCACAGAACTCCAGCAGATTTGTCCACTGCAGATCTTTTACTTTAATTTATCGGTTACTTCATAGGATTGCCAACTGCATTGCAGTCCTGTGTGTAGTGGGGAAAGCACTGTCACATAACTCTTGAGCAGATGTGTTACAAGAGTCTTTCCATTTCCTTTCCTAAACCCAAAGAATAATGACACTGCAATATCATGTGGTGAAAAGAGTAATAATTTGATAAACATTGTCTTTCCATTAGATTAGAGCAATTAATCTGATTCTAATTTGGCTGAAACATTATCATACTGGAGTCCCCAGATCCCTGTGAATAATCTCTAAACACATTGGCACACTCTGTAGACAAACATTATCTCCACTCGCACTGTTCTTCCATATGGTCTCCTCCCATGGTGATGGAGGGCACCCTGCTGTTTCAATCAAATAAATGTCAATTATCTGAGATAAATTTTTAGTTCTGGAGCCTGGGCTTGCAGTGCCGCCAAAGTGACTGGGTAGAATGGTCTGCATCTCTTTCCTGCACAGGATGCTTGCCTTTTATAAGGAATTCACACCTTGTCCCTCATCCAGCGTTCCAGGAACTGAACTCCATAAATAACCAGGGTGGTTTCAGGGGCTGTGTGTGTGGGTGGGGGGTGGGGTGGGGTGGGGAAGGGAGGTGGGGGGAGAGACAGAGAGAGACAGAGAGACACAAACAGGGAGGCACAGATATACAGAGAGAAGGATCCTAGAACTCTTTTTAGCTTTACTTTGCCACTTTTTGGAGGTAGAGAGTATTCTGTAAATTCAAGGAGGGATGTTCTTTACCCTCCATGGTCTTAAGTATGGTTACTATGCAGATGCATGCCCTAGTTGGTCACTTCTTCTGTAGTAGCCCTCTCTGTCCCTGAATGGAAATCTCGATCTAGAGATCGCAGAACAAAGACCCATATCGGACTGCTGGTTTCTTTTGCAAGCCTTTTTCCAGACATGTTTGTTCTGAGTCTGGTGGACCTTGGTGGTGAGAGCTGCAGGATTTCCCCCCGCCCCCAACCTTTGGGGGTTCCTGATGAGATCAGTTGTAGCTCTGTATTCTAAAAGGCAGTGGAGGGAAGGAGGAGGGGAGCACACCTTCTCCCTGTTTCGGGGTAGGGCTCTGGGAGGGTACTTCTGGAGCTGAAGAGGAAAATATCGTCTTTTCAAAAGAGAGCTCTGGAGATGAAGCTAACGTTGTCCAACCGAGAAAAACTAGGCAGGGTGAAATAGTGTGACCTGCTGAGAAGACTGTCAGTTCTACATTTCTTTTCAGAGCTCTCTATCTTTAGGGTGTCAGTTATCAGGTGTTGGTTCTGTTATCAGATAAGGCCTTTTCTCAAAAGCTTGTAAATTTGCCCAGAGACCCGAGGGCCTCTGATGACTGTGTGTCTAGACTAAAAGCACTAGGTCACCCTCCTTGCTGCTGCTTCTGTGACAAGCTGGCACCAAGAGAAAGGCAGTCCACAGGGATCTGGACTAATTCACTGTGGCAATTCAGCAAACGTTGTCAGAAAGGATTTCAGTTTCCGTGTTGGCTGTGATCCTGAATCAAGGTGGAAAGCCACTGAATGCTCAGAGTGAAAAAATGCAGTAGCATCAAACCCCTTCCGCCTCTGAGATGGTTTAATCAGAGACTGTCAGTCACTGACATCAAATGTCAAGCCCCAGGTCACCCCTGCATTTAGAAGGGCAGGAAGTGCCTTACTCCACAGGTGGGCCCTGTGCACCTGCTCTGCAAAACTGGAGAGGTGGAGGATAGGTATTGTAGCAACAGCTGGAGCATTTGTTGAAGAGAGCAAACATTATGCCAGGCTGACACGTGGAGGAAGTTCCTAAGAAAAGACTGAGATGAATTACAGGTGATAAAGTGCAGTGCTTAAATATGCAGGCGCTGGGGAGAGGTGGCTCGGGGTCAAAGTCCGAGGTCACTACTGACTATCGTGGGAAGGTGGAATTCTCAGTTTCCTTATCTATAGAATGGAGATAGATGATAGCACCTAGCCTGTGTGCTTGTTATGAGGACTAAATAAGGCAATAAATATAAAGCACATAGCATAGTGCTGGCACATAGTATGTACTCAATGAACATTTGCTGCTATTCTTAAAGAGTGAAGGATTTGAAGACTTGGCTCTGAATTGTGTGGCTCTACTGACCACCCGTTTTGTATCTTTGAGTAGGACACTAAATCAGTCTAAGCCTTGATGTCCTAAGTATCTTACTGATGTTACGTGGGTAGTTTGAGACTCAGGTGACAAAGATGTAGTGTTTTAATGAACATATACCCCAAGTGTCTAATTTCCAAGGCAACGGTAGCTATAGAATTCTCAATGCAAACCAGGTAAAGCACCTTTGTCAGTGCTCTCATACAGAGCTGAGGAATTAAATAGATTAAACATATGTGACATGGGGGAAAGGTCCTGAAGTCTATACTAGTTTGCCAGGACTGCCATAACGAAGTACCACAGACTGGGTGGCTTAAACAACAGAAACTTATTTTCTCACGGTTTTGGCAGATCGAAGTCCAAGATCAATGTGTCAGGAATGGGTTTCTTCTGAGGACCGCTCGCTCTCTATTTTATTTATAAAGCAAATTGGTGTAGATGCTGAAGATGAATTACAGAGGCCAGACTTTTGTTTTATAATTCAAATTTTAGTTTTTCTTTAGGGACAAAACATTGCAGCAACCTTACTAAGAGCCTAAACAAGCTTGTACACATGAAAAGAAAATAAACCATTTCCTCCAGTCTAATGTCTCTAGAATGGAGTAGAGTGATCAATCATCTATTTATTTTTACAAGATTTATCATGATTGCCTGGCAAGTGCTTATTACATGTGAGTACATGTGTGTGTGTGTTCTTGTTCAGAGAGGCAGTATGATGTGGGATGAATCACTGATGTGTATTTGACAAAATTATTTATTTTTCCCCCAGTTCATTGACATATAATTGACACATAACCTTGTATTAGTTTTAGATGTTCAATGTAGTGATTTGATATATATATAAATCACAAGAGGTCGAGTTAACATCCATCATCACAAGTAATTAAAAAAATTTTTTTTTGTGATGAGAACTTTCAGATTTGTTTTCTTAGCAAAGTTCAAATATACAATATAGTAATGTAAACTATAGTCACCATGCTATATATTACATACCCAGAATTTATTTATCTTATAATTGGAAGTTTATATCTTTTCTCTATCTCCCCACATTTTGCCTACACCCCCTCTGAGGGCCCCTCTTGTTGGCTTGTAGGTGTCTTCACATGGTATCTCCTCTATGTGTGTCTGTGTCCTAATTTCCTCTTCCTGCAAGGACACCAGTCATATTGGATTATGGCTGACCCTAGTGACCTTCTTTTAACTTAATCACCTCTTTAAAGACCCTGTCTTCAAGTAAAGTTTCATTCCTAGGTACTGGGGTTTAGGATTTCAATATATAAACTTTGTGGGGGTGCAACTCAGTCCTCTGATCGCTTTGATTGTAAAGATTTGGCTCATAACCTTTCTGCTTTGGTACCTCTCTAAGAGCCCTCAGTGTGACTAAGGATCAGGGGACTGCTTGGTGGGCTGCTCAGATATTAGAGTTCCCATGTAGGGGTGAAGTTAGCTGGCAGATTTAGGCCAGGTTTCATAGGGATTACACCTTCACGGAGATGCTATGGTCCCGGGTCTGGGCCTCAACTTTTTCCTTTTGCTGTCTCACTTTTATTATTTTGTCAGGCTGACTAGGCCTTGCAGGATAGGATCTCTCTAACAAAATATAAGAGAATGATTTATAAGTCACAGTGCCCATTTACCATGGGAAACAGAACTGATTTTAAAAATCAGGAACATTTCTTTAACAAGGCACCCCCTTTCTGTGGGGTCAGTCACTCAGAAGGACAAATAATAATTCAGAAGGTTTCTTGGTGAGCACCAGATTTACAGCAAAGAGATTAGGTTTTGCCCAAGGGATGTCTCCTCAGGCTAATATAACTTGGAGTTAATCCTTCTCTGCCCTACGGTTATTTCTGCTTAAATTACTGGAATCCATCTTCTAGAATCATAGCATAATTTTCTTTGGTCTCTGCTAGACTCAGACATACTGACAGTCTAACCTCCCAATTCTCCTTAGGCAATATTTCTCTTTTGGAAATGTCCATTATCAAAAACATCCCTTGTGACATCCTTCATGTTATAACATTCTAAATTATTGTTGGTCTTTATTAGTTTACACTGTAGGTTGTCTACTCCTTAATGAGGTTTGGGTTGGACCTTGTATTGGACATAGGGGTTGAGTCATCCATTTCACAGCAGGCAGGAGGTTTGTGGCATTGACCTCAGCTAGAAGGAAGTGCCCTAATTAGTCTAAGAAAATCCCAGTAAAGCCTTATTTCCAAGCCAGCATCACTGTCTGTTTTAGAATGCCAGGGCTAAACTGGCATGCCATTTCTTTAGCTAGAGGGATTGGTCCAAGAATTTGTGCATATTCTAATTTCTGTAAATGTGATGTGAAGGGAGATTTGAGGGAGGGGCACTTCTGGAAAATAATTTCCCTGCTTTTAAGAGGGAGCCATGAAAAAAGTAAGGGTGTGAGACCAGAATGGGAGGAGTCATTTTTCTGCCCATCTAAGGGTGAAGTCCCCGTGGAGCAAAGAAGAACCTAGAGCAGTGCAGGGAAATGGGCTGGAGTCATTGTATTAAGTCTAGGCCAATGCCCAGTTTACCTCTACCTTTCACTCATCAGAGCAAGTAAATCGCTCTGATTCGGGGATCCAGTTGGTTTAGGTTTTCATGCAGGTGGAGGTATACTAATTGAATCCATTTTATATTCACAAACCACCAGGAAAAGTTCTGCAGATGGCCAAACCAATCCATTATGTGTGATTTTTTTGATAGTCTCGATTCAGGGAATGAGATCTTTTAAAAAGCCATTAGATTATGGGGTCCAATTTGCCTTTTGTGCAATTACTATAGTTATTAATCCAGCCCTAGCTTGCAGAAATATCAGCAGAGCCATTTTCCTGAGCTCAAGGCAGGAACTGTTCTGCAAGCATATCTATATGTCAATCAAATGTATCATTCCTCAGAACCATCAGTAACTAGCCCCTAAAGTCTGCCCTTGACCTCACCTTGGCACTGAGAGCTTCTTTGTGTAGCACTCCTCTCATAGACATTGTCAGAAGACTTTACCACTGATTCCCCAGATGAATGAAATTTACTGGCCTGTTCAGAATCCAACCAGAACCATATATACTGTCAAAATGCTGGTTTTTAATAAAATTAAGAGGTTATGCCAGAATGTGAGTCAATGTTCTGACTTCCTTCATAGAAACGATCCAAATGTCCGCTGAACTAAACAATGTGCTTCATGACCTAATTAACTTACTGCCTTCCAGAGTGACCTCCTTGTCTTGTTATGAATCAGTAACAACAATTAACAGTTTGGCAGGTCGTCTGTAGCTCATACTTTGAATAACAATGAATATGGTTCTAACAAAGCCATTCACTAATGCATTCGTTCATTTAATAAATCTTTACTAATTAGTATGTGGAAGTAACCCAAGAATAATCTTGGTAGTTATCTAAGAAATCTTTTGCTTTACTCTTCACATTCAACTAGATATTGTGCCTTCTACATTTCTGCTGCTCTTGACTTGATTTAGGCTTCCCTTACTTTCTGAAATGTCCATTTCCCTGCTCCCAGTCTTGCCTTCTCCAGACCACAACATGCTGTTAAAAACATATATTTCTTTGCTAGCTTCTGTGTCAATGAAACTACTGTGGTGGACTCTGCTAAATACACCACAAGTGGAGGTTAGTGCCTCAGACTGCAAATGTTCTTGGCTAATGAGCCTTCCACCATGGTCTCTGGAGATGAATATGCCTGCAACTTGCGACATTTCCTGTGTGGCCTCAATTTATGCCATTTGTGTTCTGGGGAAAAGTTTTGACTTATAATGGTGGCAAAGAGATAAAGGAAGTATGTCTTGTTGGATGTTATAATGCAGGTTCTGCGGCAGTTCATCATCTTGAGGAAGTAACTCAAAGGAAAGAAAGTCTATAAAATGGGGGGTGGACACACTGTGAAATTAGGAAGGACATCATAGTTATTATGGCAACCTGGGAGAACTAACCCACAATTGTATAAATGAGAGTGGAGAGAAACTATGGGCAGAAGAATATAATGACTTCAGATGACTGGATGAGAAAGGAAGTGCAGTAGTCCTCCGGGGATTCTGAGACCACATCTCTCAGAAAATGATGCTTTAATGATTCCTAAGTGAGAATTACATGTTGGCCCAGTTTCCACCAATGCATTCCTGTACCTAAAAAGATATTTTTTGTTGTAGGGGCTTAGCATTAATATTTCCTCTGTCTCTTAGGTTTCTAAGAGTTGAAAATTTATTTTATTATACTATTACTTTACACAGATTTCACTAAAATGCATCACATTCTACTCTGATTTATTTCTGGCAATGCTGTTAAGCTGATTTAAATGTTTTGTGACAATTTTTGGCATTGTCATTATGAACATTAAATATATTGTATTATTCTATAATGTGGTGATATCTGTGTAGGCAATTAAGTTTTGTGGTACTCTTTTATCCTTGTATAAACCTCATTTGTGAGAATAGCCTAGAATATTTTAGATAAACAAGAATAATGAAGGGAGACTGACTGACCCTACCAGGTACTTTAATGCCTTATAAAGCTACAGTAATCAATAATGTTTTTATGGTGTAGAATAGAATATGTAGTTCAGAAATTTATTATAATATATAAGTAGCATATAATTATGGAATTTCAAACTAGTATTATGAAATGACATTGGAATAATTATTAAATTATTAAGACCAGAGAATTAATGTTTGGTCTCTATTTCACATTATTAATCCCAGGTGGATTAAAGAAGCACTAGAAGATGTGGTAAAGATGAATATTTATATAACCTTGGGGTGGGAAAGGGTCTTTGAGACAAGATATTAAAACCTTAAAGATTAATAATTTACCTACATAAAAATTTTAAAACTTCTATGTTTTAAATACATCCCAAACACATAAAATTAAAAGAGGAATGGTGTCACATCTATTAGGATGGCTACTGTTAAAAAAAAAAAAAAACATCTCAGAAAAAAAGAAAACTACTTGGTGAGGGTGTGGAGACATTGGAACCTTTGTGGATTGTTGGTGGGAATGTAAAATGTTGCGGTTGCTATATAAAGTAGTATGGCAGTTCCTCAAAAAAATTAAAAATAGAATTACCATATGATCCAGCAATTCTGCTTCTGGTATATATCCAAAAGAATTGAAAGCAAGGACTCAAAGAGACGTTTATATACCCATGTTTACAGCAGCAGTATTCACAACAGCCAAAGGGTGGAAGCAACCCAAGTGTCTGTTGACGGATGAATGCACAAACAAGATGTGGTGCATACACATGCGTACAATGAAATATTATTTACCCTTAAAAAGGAAGGAAATTCTGACACACGAATGAACATCGAGAACATTATGTTAAGTGAAATAAGCCAGTCACAAAAGTACAAATACTGATCCCACTTGTATGAGACATCCAGAGGAGCCAAATCCGTAGATAGAAAGTAGAATGGTGGGTACCTGGGGCTGGAGGTGGGGAATGGGGGTTATTATTCCATGGGGACAGAGATTCAATTTTGTACGATGGAAAGAGTTCTAGAGATTACGGTGGTGATGACTGCACAACAGTGAGAATGTACTTAAATGTGACCAAACTGTACACTTAAAAATGATTAAGATGGTAAATTTTGTGTTATGTGTATTTTGCTGCAATTAAGAAAAGTAATAATAGGAAGAGGAATGGTGATGATTAGTGTTTAAGAGCACACTCCGGAGCCATACACACCTGGCTTTTATCCCTACTATCCTTTCCTTTTATTATCTCAATGACTTTAGGCAGATTTGTTAAACTCTTAGTGCCAAATGTTTTTCATCCTATGGTTGTTTTGACAACTCAATGAAATGATTTTTTAAAATGGTTTTACAGTGCATGGAACATAACTGCTCAATAACTGCTGCCTACTATTATATTAAAAGTCAAATGATGAACAAATAAAAATTTATATACTTGATACATAAAGAACTCTAATAAATCAATGGGAAAAGGATAAAAACCTCAGAGTTTATGGACAAAGAACATGTTAGGCAGTTCTGATTTCAGGAAATGAAGACATTTCCAGGCTAGCTTAAGTAATTAGGAATATTTTGAATAATCAATTAAAGAGAATCTCAGAGAAAAGGAAATTAACGCAAGATTAGAAATAGACTTAAGATAGTTTTGGGGATTCTCACAGTAAAATCTTCATTTGTCTCCTCTTGTTTAATCTGTCTCATGTATTCTCACCTAATAAATCATTGCCCCATTCTATTTTGTCAACATTATAGGTCTTGCTTACTCTTGGTTTGTATATCTTTGGTATCTTCATGACTTCTATTTGTTCTTGGTCCCTCCTGGGTCTTATCTAGAGCATCTTCTCAGCTTTAGTTCCCACTACTAACAGCCCGATTTTTCTCCATTTATCCAAATCAAATGATGAGAGCTGGAAGATGATTGGAACTTTCTGTGTTTTTGGTCAAGACTCTTACTGGGTGTTTCTTTGTTTCTAGCAAACCTTTTCACACTGAGTTGTCCTGAAGCTCACTGCTCAGTTGACTTGTGGCTGTATTTGTATGATGTGACCAACGCTAGTCCGTCAGCTGGGGTTTGGGTGGCACATTTCTGTGTGGAACAAAACTGAATCATTTAAGACTGTCTTAAATGTGAAGGAGTCATTTGTATTTTCCAAAATTGTCTTTCTATTGATCATGTTTGTAACAAACAGATTGTTAGATTTTTCTATTTGAAGTGAGACTCCTCCTTTATTTTTTATGCCTGCTTTTAATATTTTATCTCTAACTATTTCTGTCACTTGGTTCACAAACTGCTAATCTATACTCATCCCTCTGTCTATAAATCAGAAGAGGACAGGAGTGTATTGGGAACATAAGATAACCAAATTGGTAAGCTTGATTTACCATGACTTACAGAAGAGAGTAAGTCAATGAACTCTGCTTTGAGGGTTATTATTATTATTATTGGAATAAACAAATGACTTTGGTGCAGAGGCTTTTTGGATCTCTTCAGGTTTGTTGTGACTTCTGGGAAGGTGAAGTGGCTGAAGTCTAACTGTCAGGTTCAGTGTAAGTTTCTTGTACATTGGAGCAGATGTGACACCTTTGTTCACAGTATGTTACATTCCTTTAATGTACTTGTGTTACTTTTTTCCCCAAAGTGCCTTTGCTACAAAATGTTTCCTTTCCAGAAAAAAAAATATAGGCCAACTTTTCTTGCTATCTTTTGGTTAAGGGAGGGGTGTTCTTTTCAGGGAAAACAATTAAAAGTAATATAAACTCTCCAGTGTCAAAGTAAGATGATCTTTTTATGCAAATACTACCGTGCAGTTTTTAACCATCTGTTCTTAATTGTGCTTGCAGGAAATTATCCTCATATTCTAAGAGACACACTGTGAATGTTTAGGTACATGTAGGGGAGCCCACCAAAATAGGGATTCACATCATGTACAAGTAGGTTAAAAGAGATTAACCAGAGGAAAAAAATTTTACCTGTGTGCGTGAATCATTGCAACTAGATTGAAAAAAAGATACATTTTCTATTTGACTGATATGGTTTATTAAACTCTTTTTATTCTCCTGGACCCCTAGAAATTTTGAGGGAAGATAGTACAGAGATGGATAAAACATATTCTCTCTCCCATTTGTACCTGTGGGAGACAATGTCTTATAAACATAAAAAATCAGTTGTAGCTTGGGATGAAGATGTGATGGCTACAAAGAAAAGGGACTTTCTGAAAAGCCATAGAGGAATCTGGAATCTTGGACTGCTGGTACAAGGTGGGAAAGACACTTGACAATAGTTAGCCCACAGAATGTCTGGAGCACACTTCAAGTACAGAATACTGAAAGGATGTAGTACTAGTTCCAAGTTGGGGGCCTGTGACTTGTGTCTAGTCTGACAGATCTACAGAGTGACAGAGAAATGATCCCCTGCAAGAGAAAACCAGTTGTGCCAGAGCTATGGACTGAAGGTTTGTGTCCCCTGCAAATGCATATGCTGAAGCCTGAACTTAGAACTTGGCAAGCTGTTTCAAACATTTATTGAAATGAATAAAGGGCCAAGAATAGCCAAAGGATGATTTTTGAAAGGGATTAAAGACAATGAACTTACATTATCATTTATCAAGAACTGTGACAAAGGTATAGAAACTAAAATACATTGTATTGGCAGAAGGATATACAAATGTATCAATGTAACGAGCAGGTAACCTAGAAACAGCCTTGTATGTATGTGAGAAATTAACACGTGAGAAAAGTAGCTTTCAAGGCACTGGAGAACAATCAAATAATAGACGAAGGTGAGATAAGTAACTAATCATATGGATAAAATAAATGTGTAAGACTACCTTACACCATACAAAAAATAAATTCTAAATGGATTAAGAATGTAAAGATGGATGGAAAAATGTTTTAAAAATTAAGGAAAATAACTTTATGATGCTGGAAGCTAGGAAAAGAACTCTTACAGAAGACTTAAGGAGCCCAAACTTGGAAAAGATTGATAACCTGCTATTTAAAATTAAAAAGATCTATATGTAAACAAGGCTGTAAGATGAAAAGAAAAGCCTCATACTGGAAGAAGATATTTTGTAATCTAAGCAACCAATAAAGGATTAGTAACAAAATACATGTTAAATAAAGCTCTAAAAGCAATAAAAAGGAAAACATTTCAATAGAGAACAAAGGCTATGAAGAGTCAATTAATAAAAGGAGAAATCCTTAGGGCCAATAAATATATAAAAAGTTGCAAAACCTCACTGATCATTAGGGGAAATGTAACTTAAAACAAGACAGAACATTTTGTAATCAACAAATTGGCGAAACTTAAAAACTGATCATATGAAGTGTTGGGAACGTATGAGAACATAGGAACTTTCAAAAACTGCTGGTATTAAAATACATGGGTGCATCTATGTTGGAGAGTAAGTTAACAATATTTGTGGAGTCGAAAATGTATACACCCTGCAAGACAGCAATTCTGCATTTAAGTTACGTAGCCTGGTTGAACTCTCAAATGAGGAGGCGCCCTCAAAAATGCCAGTGCAGCACTGGTTTACTGTCGACAATTGGAGGGAAGAGAATTGTTAAAGAGAAAGAAAAGAGATAAATAGAATTTAATAGAATACTAAAAATTAAAAATGTGGATCAGAAGGGTGCACTTCAGGGTGTGTGGTGACGCTCTTAGGGAGGGAAGAGACAGTATCTCTAACACTTTAGTTGTATCTGCTGCATTTTAGTTTACAAATATCTGAGGCAAATATTGCCAAATACCAGTTTAACATTTGTGAAACTGAGAGGAAGGGTGCTTCATGTTTTGTTACATTCTGTACTTTTCCATATGTTTGAAATACTTCATAGTTCAAATTAAAATGTATATTTAAATGAAGGCAATGGTAAAAAATGTTAAGGTCTTTTACCTAATCCTTATTGTGACCCACAGCATAAGTATGAGACTGTGGCTCTGATTTTTAGATGGAATCGTAAGTCTAATAATAATAGAAGGAGTTTTTTAAACTTGGTTTCCTTAATACATCCTCTGATCAACTAAGCTAACTGTCCACAAGTGACAACGTTTATCAACAAATAAAGAGCATTGTTTGCTTGATGAGTTTGGACATAGTCACGTGGTATTCCTTGGGGGGGTCTAGAGCAACAAGATGTTGTTAATATTTCTAATCAATTTAAAAATATTTGCGCTATTAACATCTTGGTATCAAATTCAATTGACTTAATTTCTAAGACGCAGTTTTTGTTGAGAGAAAAGTAGTAATCAATGGTTTGTTATAATTTAATTTTTATAAAATAACTATGTGTATAGGGTTAAAAAATGATAGCCTTGAACAGAATTTGAGGACTTGGAGAAGACGAAGAAAAACTCTTTTTTGTACTTACAGATACTCAGAGTTCAGATATCCCATTTCACCTGCCAGCGTTAAGTTTCTAAAATCCTCCTGGTAGGAGAGTTTCTTAAAGTTTTATTTATTTCTGATTAGGGGCCTTAAGAACCTCGAAGAAAAATAGTGTAGGAAGAGCAACATTTAGAGAGTAAATGTGTCAGAGCTGTGTATACTCATAGGCATGTGTGTGTGTATTTATGAATGTAAATGTGCATATGTATAATTTAAATAGTTACTAAAATATAAAAGAGTAACTATACTATAACAGACAACAAGAATATCAATAATATTTATATTTTCTTTGAGCAATAACAGCAAACATCTAATTCCCATTTATTATTGATTTCCAGGCAACTTGTGCGGAAGCAGATGCCGTGGTGTCCGCGGTGGCGGGATGCTGGGGGCCGGGAGGCGGTTCTTCACGGCCCAGCCTCCAAGTTCAGGTTTGAGTTTAGTTGTGCATTTGCGGCTTTGGGAGGCCGGTGACATGCCGCTGTTAACGGTTCAAGACCCTTTAGAACGTCCTTCCTGCAAGTGACCTGTGGTTGCGGGAAGTGTGGTCTTTACGGAAGGGTGTGTCGGAGGGCCTTCGGGGTGCGCCCGCCCTGCGGGCCCTTCGGCCTCACTCCCCGGGGGAGTGGCCGCAGCGGG